>WYDI02006803.1:24942-41598 GCA_009867235.2 Psittacus erithacus
ACCCCAAAAAACCACCCCCCCCACCCCCCCACCCCCCAAAAAACCCAAAAAAAAACAACAACAAAAAAACCCAAAAACCTCAAACAACAAAAAGCCCCAAACCTGAAACAGCAATTTTGGGCCTGGCAAGATGAAACATTTATGTCTGAAATGTTTTTGTATGTGCTGATTATCTGCTATCTTAGTGTGTCTAATTGTGCTGAGCTCAGTTTAAAATGAGATCAACACATTTAAACCCCAGAAGGCTTAATTAAGGGAGGGACTTAATGCTTTACAAAAAAGGGGAATTTATGTGTTTTGAGAAATGTAGTATAAATTCTACCTGCAACTTCCCTGGCTAGAGTGTTCCAAAATTTTCTAGTTAATTGAACTGCTTTTAAAAACAAACACAGAAGACAGAACTTTAGAACTCTTAATTGCTAGTAGTGGTTGAGAGCTGCAATTTATTTTCATGTTTACTACTTCTTGGTTTTTGTTTCCATATGCTCTTTTTTCAAGCTGTCCTGATCAAGCAAGCACAAATACAATAAATAAGACAAGCTTGAAAATTCCAGCATTTAAACTCCTAAACAGAACACAGCAGCTATGTGCTTTTCAGAGTAGAAGATTCCTCACCCGTTGCATGGAAAAACACACATGAAAATTTAGACAAAGCACTCCCCATTTGTTTCCATTAAGTAGACAAACTATTGCAATGGAAATTAAAATAGGGTGATTGGGAGGATTAATTCTTTTTAGTTATGTGATAAAAGTCAATCAAGTATTCTTTGAAAATAATGCCACATTTCATTTTTTTTCTTCCTCCCTCATTATCCTATAACTCTGACCGTTGAACTTTAGTACTGTAGATCAAGCTAAAGCACCACTGACAACTGGGTAATCATATTCTCTTCATTGAATCCTGTGTAGGTTTTATGAAAGACTCTTCAGAAACATAAAATCTACCAACAATGAAATTAATCACAAAGTACAAAAGAAAAGCAGCTGGCATCCAACTACTGAATAATGCAAAATGTGCAGATTTAAATTGCATGTCACTGTTAATGTATACAATATATCTATATCTACACATACACACAGTTGTGCTATAATCAGTAAATAATTTTTCACTGTCTACAAAATAAGTATTTTAATTCAGAAATAGCATATAGAGAAATTGTATCAAAATTAAACACAAGATGAGTTCATCATGATTAATGTTACCGCAGTAAATACCAGAAGGAATTGAGCTCAATAGCAATGGCTGCAATTTAAAAGGAGTGTTGGGTTTTGTTTGGGTTTTTTTTCTTTAAAAAAAAAAAAAAAAGCTTTTATATGTGAGAAAGTTGTACGCAAAACCAGTAAAAATCTATGTCAATATTTCTGCATATTCTATGTCTCTAATTAGTGAACAGGATCAAATACAACAAGGAAAGAAAGATGTTTGCTTCATTTATGTGCTCATTAGAACATGGATTATTTATAAAGGGACTACCTGGAAAACTACAGGAGAAAATTGCTTGTAAAGTCACTGTTTTCATGCAACGCTGTGGGTAAATTATAGTCCTGAAAACTGGCATTACATTTCTTTTATTAAGTAAAAAACTTAAAAAAAAAAAAAAGAATTGAGAAAATTTGAGTCTATATCTGCTTGGTTTGAATTTTGAAGTTTGCTAGCTGTGAGCTGCACAGCCATACATTTTTGAGAGCAAAAAAGTACCCAGTGTACTTTATTTCTCAGCTTTTGACAACCTTTATTATTTCATTTATCTGCTATTCATAGTGAGATGTAAACATCTTACTTCCCAGAGTGATCCTCATATCAACAGTGGGTCAGTTTAAAATATTGGGAATCAATATGTTATAAAACATCAGTCAGTACTAAAAAGACAGAGCTAGAGCAAATTCATTGTCAAATAAAAATAAACAAACATGGTCACATTAAAAAAAATGTAACAAGATCATAAATAATAAGGCAAGAAATCAAAAATATATATTTCTAAAACAATGACTTGGGAGGGAAGATGTCTCTACGTTAAATACTAAGCCACTTAGAACAAGAAAGATGACAAATTTTGGGTAGGCACAGAGTAAATAAGTGGTTTTCAATGAATTTCTTATTTAATAGAAAAGTTGAATGGTAATAATTCTGATTGCTATTATGGGAGTGATGAGAATGGGTAAAATGGATATAGAGAACTTGGTTCAGATTTTTGTTTTGATTTTTTGGATTAGACATTTCAGACTACTGTAGAAGCAGGGGACAGCATTTACATCTTAGGCAAACAAACAGGCATCATGGACATCCTATAATACTAGCTTGACGCAAATGAATCAGGCATCCTGCTGCTCTTTTGCCTTCACAGGCCTCAGTCTAGTCAATGATAAGCCTACAAGCAGAATCGGTCTAAAAAAAATTCTGTGACAGAGCCATTTCCTGAAGCAAAAAGTAATTCCATGTTTAAAAATAATGGCAGGGAAGTGTTAGTTTAAAATACTGTTAGTTTGATTTTTGAAACCAGGGAAGTCCATACTGATCCTTTCAACACTGAGGTGATTAATTTCAGAGATAAAAATAATTTGTTTAGATAACATGAGTTAGATTTTTTGACAATTTCACATGATGTGTCGGTGCAACAGCAGATATTTAGAAAGATTCTATGAGATAAATGTATTTATATGTTGTACATTGTATGGCAATGTTTTGCCTTGAGCAAAATGAACTGACTAGAAATTATCAAAATTAAATTACAGGCTATGACTTCACATTTTTAAGAACTTGTTTCAAGAGAAAACATGATATTTTCCTTTTTTTTTTGTTAAAAATCTTAAATATATTCATTTCTCATCAAACATAAATGCTTTTTCTGACCAACCAAGCTTATAAATATAACATACAGTTTTTCCTCATTCTCAACTGTCAAATTTCAAAACAGGTAGCTAAAATAAACTGGGGAAAAAAAAATATATTGAAGCTTTGAAACATAGGGGGGTTTGCAGAAAGGATGAAGACAGATAAAGAAGAGGAAAAAGGCAAAGAAGGATGAAAAGGGAAGATCTAGCACCCACGGGATTGGGTCAGATCTTTGTCTACCTTACAAACTATAAAATATCATTTTATTATGACCTTTCTTAGCATAAGCTCTGCTGGCTCCACCAAACATCGTTGCTTCAATGATTCATTATATCAATGCAGAATGAAGCACACCAAAATGTGAACTCCCTTATTTCTGCAACTTCTGTGAAACACTGGTCTACTGCATCACTTCGTTCAACCTTAAACATTTGGTTGGAACCTATTTTAAGGTTTTAACATTATTTTGGTTGGTTGATTTGAGAAAGTTTATTGTCTTTCACTTCAAGATAACTTTTAAAGAGCCAATTTGAACTGAGAAGCTTCTTTTTTTAAATGAAAAAGTACATCCTTTCTGAAATAAGACTTTACACCACAGCAATGACAATGTTTTCAAGTCGTCCTAGTTCTTCTGAATTTCACATCCCAGTTTGTCAGATTCTATTCAAATTTTTATATAGATTTGCAGCATTCATTTCCTCCCCTATAATGACGTTCCCAGCCATTTTGGCAAGTACATTATTAATCACACATACACTGTCCAACACTCCAATCACCCTGCGATTTCATGGGAACCCAGGTGTTGGGTATTTATCATCAGGCACTGCTCACAGCCTTTCCATAGACCCTCACATGCACTACCTGACAGGCAGAAAGTACCATAACACCAAGGCAGGAGCAGTGGCTGGAAATACAGAGGCCTAACAGAGGCAAAAGTAACAATGATAGTACAGAAAGTGCAGATCATCCTTCACTGGAATGATCCTACACCTCCTCTCATTCCTTTTGTTGGAAGCCTGCAAAAACCAGCAGCTCAATAATTGTGTCACCTTAGGACACTCATTTGTTTGGTTACTTTCTTCTTCTATCACTTGCTGTAACACCTTTTCCTCTGCTCAAAAGTCTTTGCACAGGACTAAAGCTCAGTCCAGCCAGTGCTCTCATGGCAAGTAACAATGCAGTTTACAAAAGTAAAATTCACAGAAGTCAGGGACAGGACAGAAATCTTTAATGCACAAGGTTAGGTCTTCAGCCATGTTTTCTGTGGTTTCTTGCTTGGTTTCAGGGTCATGTAGGGCACTGACCATTATTCCCCATCATTCCTACTCCGAGCTTCTGAAGCAAAGAACCTGCTTATCCTATTCCCACATGCTCTGAGGCACTGCCGAATGGAGGAGGTACAATCTGTTGGGGCTTTTGTTCATTCTGTGCCACAAAATCAGCCAGAAAGCATCTTGTGTTTCTTCAATTGCAGTAGATCTGTTCTTTCTTGGTTTGATTCCTTCTCTCATCAACTCTGACAGTTTTGGATTTGGGCTTTTTCCAGAGGAGAAGGGGTGGTGATGTGGTGAAGATAGGGAGCCTGTTTACAGCTTGATGAGTCAAATGCTGTAATACCATTACAGTCCTATGCTTTTATATCATGCCCACAGTGCATTGATGTCCCCATTGAGTATTCAATTTTATTTATTGCCAGTCTTAGCATGGTATCTTTACTACATAGGAGATTTAAATCTGATACCAGCTGGCGTCTAAACACACAAACATGAAACAGGCTCATGTTCTGGTGTTTTTCCTCACGTAAAGATTTTTTTAAAGAGATCTTTGAAATAACAGTAAACACCAGTCTGGTAGAATGATATGTCCTTGAAATTTCACTGACAGAGAGATGCTACTTGCTAGCTTCTATATGAGGACTCACCTCTCTGAGGGGTCGGCTCTGCTTAGGTTTGACCTGACAAGTCACAGATTGCAAAGCAGCAGCTCCACCACTTGAAATACGAAAGAATCTTTTTTTGAGAGACAAAAACTACAAAAATGAGATCATCTTTCAGGTTTCCTGACACTAGAGGGCAAGCCCATTTTAGGTAATGCTGTATTTGATGAAGAATCCTAAAATATACTTCCTTACTACTGAATAAACTGTGCCAACTCTCAGCCACTTGCGTCTCTTCATGGACTCCTCTGGCTTCTGAGATAGAACAGCTCTGCCCAAGCTGGTGAAACTAAGAGGGCTGAAGAGAGCAGTCATCAAACCCTAGACCATAAGTAGTTGTTCTCAGTGCCTATAAGGAAGGCACTAATATTAGTGGTGGATAATGATCAGCTTCAATCATAAGGATATTTTCCTTACCCTTACAGATTTTTTATTTTAATATTCTAGACTTCTGGTGCTTACTATAAGAATATTGATTGCCCAGTGTAAGCAAGATGGATATAGGATAGAAACATGTGAAAAATGGTGAGGAAACACTCTCCCTCAAATTAGCACCTCATCTAACTATTTCTACCCACTAATATGAAATGAAAGGAAAGCAGTGTTTAACTCATGTCTCCTACTGCTTTGCAGGCTCCTCCATGGTGCTTTCTTCTTTACTAAAAATCAGACACCACAGCTCATTAAGCCAGACTTTGAAAGATAATAAAGCTTATAGACTCCTTCACTTCTCTGAGGTTAACATTTCTTTAATAGAAGACAATGGTCTTGTGGTTAAGCCACAAACTCGGCATCAAGGGACCTTGGTTACAATCCATTACACATACAGACTTTGGAAAGCCATATTACTTACCTTGCCTTAACTACATTTCAAAGACAAAGGACAAGTAAGTTTCCTATTCTCCTGGGACAGAACGAGGATAATCAAGACAAGAATGGATCCTGTACATCCTTCAAGGACAGCTGCTTGAAAAGAAGAGTTTGTGTCCAACCCAGGGGAACGAACACTTTGCTGGTAGCTAAAGGTAAAAAAAGAAAATATAAAAAAATCATAAATCAGGTTCTTTCAAATGAAATTGTAAATCAGTATGATAGCAGGTATTAGAAGAATTTATATTGAGCATATAAAATCAAGCATCTATTTTGAAACTAAGTTGCACCTTTTTTCCAAACACTTGGTATGCAGGCATGCAGATATTCACTGAAAAGATCTGGGGCTCAGGAGCCTACTCTGATAACCACAGCTGCAAATTTGAGGTTGGACTCAACTGCCTAGACCTGGTTTTATCGTTCCTGTAGTAACCTTAAGGTACTCAAAAACCTCCCCAGCTGCCAGTTAGGAATAATACAGGTCTCTGTTTTGTGGTAAGGCATATGCCATATACATGTAAGTGTCCTTCATGGCTTGTAGCACCTAAATTAGCATTAGATATTTGCATTAGGCACCTGAAACCCAAGCAGAAATATTTGGAAAATGGGTAGACATGAAAGCTTCCTAACAATTCCTAGTAATGCTGCAAATCAGGACTAGGTTTACCCCTGAAGTTCTGATTACTGACTTGAGCTAAACTATTCAGAATTACATATAATGCACTAATATTTATTTCCTTTGTCACACCTATTAAAAATTATTATCATACAGAATAACTACTTTGCTTACAATAACATTTGTAAACCTTGCCTTCTTTCCAATACAACAGACTGAGTTTCCATTTGAGTATCACAGTTTAATAGCAGAGTGCTGTAGTAGCTAATACCTTAAAAACTAAAGAAGACACAGAACAAATGCGTACAACTACAACAGAGAATAGCAGGAGGTAATTCCGCTATCTCAGTTCTGAACTGTGCAAACTACACTGAAGAATGTTCAGTTAAGTCTCACAAAATACTTTATCATAAATAATTACAGTTTAACTACACTTGACAAATAAACTTACAAAGCATTTGGTATAAAGCAAAATATCTTAATTTGATATTTTTGCTTATTAATTTGAAATTTTGCTTATTCACCACCTAATTTTAAAACCCCAGCAATTTGCCATGCACTTCTTTATAGTCTTTATAGAACAATGTGGGGTTTTTTTGTAACAGAAAGACTTGAAAGGATGTGAAATGTAACACAGACCTTTGTAAAAGCTCCCTTATTTGGAAATAATTTGACTTATAACAGACTTTTTTTAACCAAATATCAAATATTTGGAATCTGGTAGAACATTTGGCACAATAGGTTTTAAACTGACATCGTTTAAAATGGTAGTAGCGCTGTCATATCTGTGACAAGCTTTGCAGGAGGAATTGATCAATGTATCCACAGATTTGTTACTATTCTTTCTGGTTCAATATTATTTCCTCCGACTTTGTCACTCAATTCAAGAAAAGATATCACCATTGTTGCAAAGCTTGTGGAGTTTAAAAAAAAAATAAAAATCAGACTCTTGCAAAGACTTGATGAATAAAGCTTCCATACACTACTAGTTATGGGATGCCAGGATAATTTGTGCATTCCATATTAATGATGGTACTCTCCATCTCTCTCGTTTAGAGTGCAATGCCTCTCTTTTATCATGTTATGTATTGCTGCTGTTTAGAAATACTAATTCATTATAATGTCTCACTCAGAAAGCCTTTTTCAGTCAGCAATGCCTACTCCCTAAACAGAGTCACTGTGAAGTCAATGTAATGGTTCTGGACTATTAAAGATATTTCTTTACTGAAGTAGGGTATTAGTATATAGTCTATAATAGCTGCTTCAAGCCATTACAGGAAAGAAAAAAATCTGACTTCTAGTGACTGTACCATTTGTATGTTGCTCTACTGTATCCTTTTATCTGGAGAACAATTCATTCAAGGTAAACCATACACTCATTTAAGGGGAGAGAACTAATGACCATTTGTTGCTAACTAAATCATCAAAATGTCTGAAACAAATTGTATCATTGAAACATGTCAGAGAGAAGAAATCTGTGTGTGGACCGATATTGAACTAATATGGGGTCCTGACCTTCCTGATGCTTTCTATCTTCATCTGTGTCTTTGTACACCACAGACTGCCTAACATTAATAGCTGATTGGTTTGTCATAGAAATTACATGATTCAGGTGTATTTTGGGAAAATTAATTCATCCAGACTAAAAAAGGGGATTAGACTGTTGAACTCCAGATCTCTTTGTGAGTGTGCACTATAACAGAAAAGTACCATTCAATGTAGAACTTTATAAAAGCAAAGGGATTAAAAAAAAAAGTCTTTTAATATTGGGGATAACTTAAGTGCTTTAATCAAAATGTCAAAAAAACCAGATAGCTAACATTATCTATTTTAGAATTTCCACCCTAAAGAAGTAAAAAATGTAAAATTCTTGTATTATGGTAGAAAAGTTGAAATTTCCCATGGAAATTCCAGATCATCTAAGGGTCTTAATTCTTGTGCTTGACAGATGGAAATTGTGCTGAAAGTTACTTGAGACAGATTGTATTCGCAGCCTAAGGTTGATTGCATGTACAAGCTCAAGTGAGGTTTTGAGATTTTTAAAGGATTTTTCTAGAACAAAAGTATAAATTACAATTGACGTGCTCTTGGTGATCTAGGTATCTATAAACAAAAGATAAAAGAAGCTTTCCTATCTCCTTCACAAGAAAATAAGAAATGTAAATTGTTTCTGTTTCAGACTGCCTTTTGCCTTCACTAGAAATACAAGTTATTGTGAATAATAGGTTTTCTTGCTAACTCCTTAGGCACTTGATGTAATGTTCCTTTCACAGTCTGAGGTGTAGCATTTAGTTCCATCTTCTGGCCAAATTCAAAGCAAACAATAGCTTAAATATGTAGCCATACCAGCAGTTGATAGGTGATGGTCAATCAGTCTTCTGGATTGTGCTTGCTGTCTGCTTGTAACCTCAGAAGCCACCTAACTTGATATCACCCTAGCCCATATCCTCAGCCTAAAACTGCCTATAGTACCATCTCTGCTAAGACAGCAGAAAAATTGTATCTGTCAAGAAGCCCACTTCTCTGTTGGGGTGGATATGAGCTAAGCAAAAGTAAATACACAACTTCGTGTTCTTTTACAGAGCATTCAAAAGTCAGAAGCGGTTGGTCAACTGTAGCACCAATTGGATTTTGCTTTAGTGAAGGAAAGAGGAACGCGAGAGGCATTTCATTTACTTGTGAAGCAGATCTGTGTAAATGGTACACGCATTTTCCTTATTTTATAAGTGCTTCTTTTTATTGAAAACCTGACTTTACCTAATAATGAAAGTTGTACAAGTTGGACTAACCAGTCAGTCTTGGTCCACTTCCACTGCAATAACCAGTGCAAGATAGATTTGCAAACCCCTGCCAACTTGTAAAAACTCAGACAACCAAAGAACCACAAACTGAAAAAATTAAAATTAAAAAAATAAATAGAATCTACACAGCGGGCGGGCAGACTACAAATACAATAACAAATGAAACCCAAACTAAATTTGTATGACAAGATGACACATGTTGTGAATGAAAGTCCTTATACCTGTTTCCCTTATACATGTAGTCTGCAACTTTTTACACTGTAATAGCCACGATATAGTTGGTAATTCAACCGCATTTACATACTCTACAATTACACTTAACCAAATCCTATTTCAGATCAATGTGCATTGCCTCTTACTGAGTTTGAACATTCAAAATGCCAGCAACTGCCACAGGCTGTCAGGAAAATGAGGTGTCTAACTCCTCTGAAAAGCAGATTACCTCTTCAAATACCTAAATGTGGTTACATCTGTCTGTTTCTTAATACTCATTTCAAAAATATATAATTTTCACTTATTTTTGGATGAAAACCAAAACTGTTTGAAACCCAGTTCCATATTCCATGTTACCCCATAGCTGGGGTAATGTGGAATATGTTAAACATGTTCACTGAATTTCATTGCCAAAAATCACATTAAATAGGTGTTTAGCAAGAGGTCTAAACTAATTTTATCTGAAAAAAAACCCTGATTTTTCATCAAAATGGTGTTACGGGCCAAAGGCTCCTGTATTTCTTGAAATTATGTTTCAAAACTTCAACATTTCCTGCGTTATCTGGGTCAAAAATTTCTCATTTTGTGGTTTGGGGAAATGTGGAGCAAATTCCTTAATGAAGATCAGTTGTGAAAGAGACTTGTGAAGGTCAGTTTCCAGCTTTCAACCAAGTTTCTGTACATCTCCTAACATGGATATTCTACTTATTATTCCATTAAAACATTACCAGAAAGAAGCATTAATATTATCACTGCTACAGTCAGAAAATTCTTGAGTTTACTCCATATACAGTGATAGTGGGTATTTTTTTTCTGATGCAACAGAAAGCAGAAATTGCAACTCCACATATTAAAAGGACTTAATGCTATATATAATAATAGAAAGGTATTGTCAAGTAAATATTAGGCCTTAACTGCAGAAGCAGCTTGTGCAATTGCTCAATATTGTAATTGCCAGCTTTATTTTCTTATGCCTTAGCAAAAGACTGTATCATTGAGAAATTTGCAATTTGCACTATTTATTGAGACAGTTCCAATTCCTTTTTTTATTTGTTTTCCAAAAGCACTCATTTTTTACCTCTGCTGACCAGTGCAAAATCAAGCCCACTAATGTTTATAAAATACCACATTATTGTTAGATATCGAATCCAAATGCAAGCACTGCAGCTTCTAACAGATAGGAGCTTGATGGAATCTGTCTGGAGATTGCAGGCGTCCAGATTGTCTAGGCACCTACTCTGGTAATAGTCCCTGACACAGAAGACAGAAAAAGCTCAGCATTTTCTAAAACTTTCTGGAGCTTTGGTATTTTAACAAGTATATAAAAATACCTCTTTTGCCTTTAATTTCCAGGTTTATTATGAGCTTAATAATTATAAACTCAAAGGAAATCCAGGCAGTTTCCTATTGACATTAAAGCTAGTGATATGCTGCAAATATTGAGCAAGAGAGGAGGGATAGTATTGATACTTTTTTTTTTTTAACAGCACCTTGATCTAATGTTTTATCTAGTGCATTAATAGGACACTAAATGATCAAGAAGGTTGAGGTTACTCTGGCAAACACAAAGAACTGATCCTTTATAGGACTTCAGCAGCATAATCTACTACCTAGTACCTCTTGCTCTTACATAAAACTTTTTGTCAGTAAACCTCAAAATGCTTCATTAAGGAGCCAAATGCTAATACTCCTGTGCTGCACAGACACCCATAAAAGTCAGTTTAAAAACAGTGGGTTACTGGCAGGTCTGGGACTACAACTAATTTCCTCCTAACTGCAGAGCAGCACTCTGCCCATTGGTAGCACTGCCTTCAAAATATACTAGCAGTCCTGCGCAGCAAACCCAAGTCCAATACAGACAGATGCGCCTCTGCACCTCCCGAGCCCTGTGCAGAACAAACCTTTTGAGTCCTCTGGTGCTGTGGGCAATGTCCAGCAGGTAGAGGAGGGCAGGCAGCAGTGCCTGGCCCCTCAGCATGAGGTGGCCCAAGCCAGGTCCTCCATTTGCTGACCCTGACTGGGGTATGCATGGTGACTACATCTCCACTGCTGTTAATGGGGAAGTAAGGGGATAGACTTCCTTTCTGCAGAATTCCTTCAACTAAGCTCAACTGCTGCAGCATGGTGCAAGGAAGGAGGGGTGAATTTCCCTCTCGTTGCTTAGCTGAAAGCAATTGCTCTTCTGACTATGTTAAAAAATAAATTTTCCTCTTACTTAAAGATTCATAACCCTAAGAGGAAGTTGCTGTGCCTGCGCTTTTCTGCTCTCTGTAAACAGCACACAACAGGCTTCTGTGTAACACAGGACTTGTGATTTGGTCAAAGTCACTAAGGTATGTGCCATACCCCAACTTTTTTCTTTAACAGATACATTATTCTATTAGATGGAAATAGTACCAGGGCAATTCACCCCCTCCTGGCTTTTCTATCTATGTGTGAGCATCTTTGAGAAGTGGGATTAGAAAGAAACCTGCAGGCATATTAATAAATAAACTTCACATGCTGTTTGATATTAAGTAAACATACCACTAAATATTTCTCTAGGGGGTTGTGATCTTATAACCCATGGACTTCTAATTTGGTTACCTGTGACATGTGGTTCTTACCTCTAGGGTTCCACAATGAATTAACTCCAAAACACCTTTTAAAGTTTAACATACTAAGATAAAATAAAATCCTCAAACATATGTCCTTAAAAAATTTTGTCTCACTTTGCTTCATAGAAAAAATGAAGTGCCATTCCTAAAAAAAAATGAAGAAAATTATGACTATACAACTGGAGATCCTCAGTGAGGGACAAGCACATGGGCCTGGTATAACTTGAGGATAGAACCTATTCTGGAATAAGGACCTACCCATGTATCAGGTAAGCTTTCTCTCCCCTAGCAAAACCACGTTCTCTGTTACTGCAACAAAAAGAGTTTTAGTTTAGCAAAACGTGTTTGTCCATGCATTCATGTTCTAAGTCCCTTCCCTACGTGTTCATCCATTCAATCCTCACTGTACAGAGTGATAATTTGCCATTCAAAACCAGTTAATAAAATGGTGTTTGTAGAGCACTTTGGGGGTGTTTTTTCTCCTTCTTAAGTTAATCTTGACTCTTCCCAGAGGTGTGTATGCTTTGATGAGACAGACTGAATTGGATATGATCCAGACTACAACTTCCCATAGCGGGCAGTGAGCAGGAACTCGTACGTTTTGAGATTTTTCTTCACCATGACAAGAGGCTGTGTGGAATCACAGGAAATGCAATTCACCTAGACTACCAGGGGAAACTGAACATAAGACATCCAACTTGCAAATTATTACTGAATCCTGACAGTGCTGACAACTTGAAATTTTCTGAGTTTGGTTAGGTTTTCCACCCAAAGAACTTCTCTGAAAAGAAGTTAGATAGTAATAATTTCGCTATTCTAATATTTTTTTTTCATAGTTTCCAAATTAATTTTCTTAATCTCAGTCTCCAGTATTTTCTTTCTCTAACAGAGTAGAAAAGGACTGTAAACACTCTTTACATTAATTGCAGCATAAGTATGGTCAAGAATTAAAACATACATATTTTTCTCACTTTCCAGTTAAGATGATAATGACTTCAGAATGTTTAGAAATGAAGTTGTTTAAGTCAGAAGGAGCTGATATAATGGCGTCATTGCCTTCATGTAACAAAACCAACAAAACAATAGGAATATGAAAATGTAACAGTCTTTACTTACTAGAGACGAAATAGTAACTATTCTTAGGAAACAGACCTTCATAACTATGGACCTACAGGCTTCTTATGCTGACAAAGTCACCATAAGAAAAACAGTTCTGAAAAAGTCATAAAACAGGGTGCTTGATCAGTGGACCGTCTTTTTTACCTCCTCAAAATTGGTTTTTAAATTAATTGCATGCTAAATATGAGTTAAAAGTTGCCACACCAAATAAGTATTCAATTCCATTTGCAAAAAATATTCAGTGGGTTTCTTTTTTTTGGCTCAAAGTATATAATTTTTGCATATTTTATAATGCGACTGAAGAAAGCAAGACATTTTTCATTCTGAATATTTTATTTATTTACTTTGTCCTTTTTTTTAATGTAGGAAGTTGGTCAATTGCCAGCATCCCATGAATAATGGTTGCTTTGACTTGCAAGGCACTTCTGTAAGGGAAACCTTTAACAGAAAGTCTTTTGGCCGCCTTTTGGGATCAGAACAGTGTAATAGAGGCTGCATTGTTTTTCTAAAGAACTTAGAGGACACTCAGTACTGCAAGCTGTATGTGCACCAAGCATTGTCATTTTATATTTTTTCTTCCACTTTGGTGAGGCAAAGTAACTGTTATCACAGTTTTTCAGATTGAAAGCTGAGGAAACAGACTTTAATTGAGATGGCCAGCAGCACACAGGACAGTCCAGGAATAGAAGCCAGATGGCCTGATTAGCCAGTGAATTAACCAAAAGGCTCTCCTGCTCGTAGAGAGAACATACAGCTATCTCAAGATAATAAACCTTTTAATATCACATGGATTAAAATTTGGCTCTTTCTGAAGCTATCTGGTTTTTTTTAAAATTTCAGGATTCAGAAATTAAGAGACTCCAAACACTTGACATATGTTGCATTCAGTCCTCCTCTCACTTACTTATTTATTTTTTATTTATTTATTATTTATTTATTGATAAATACTTGTTTTGCAAATGTAACCAAGCTTGCTTAGAAAAAAGGAAACCTACCTAGAGCTCCAACTTTTGTCTAGCTTTGTTTCTGAATTTCCCATTTCTCAAGATGGACAGTCTCTCAAGAAGGGAGAATCATGACGTGCATGTCAGTAGGTTATTATTTCCTACCTCAGTCTTGTAAGAAGAGTTAAAAATTTTCTTGGAAAAAAATAGATGAGATAGAAATGTATACTTGACAGAATCTATTTTTCTTTTAGCTAAAGGGCATAATATACAGCAGTGTGTCTCCTGCTGCTAAAGAGAAATTGTTGGAACATCATTCTACTGCTCCATGGATGAGGACCATCAAAGAGCTGAAAGAAAGGGATAGTTATGAGGGAGAGGAGAGGACAGGAAAAAGTTTAATTGTTTGACTTACCCCTATAGTTCCCTACACAAGAAATCTGGTGTCTGAAAAACCACATGTAATCCATACAGACTCATACATTCTTGACTCCAGCAGGAGAGCCGAGCTGTGCTTATGGAGAATTTGGCTGCAAAACATTTCCTCTTTTTTTTTGGTAAACTAACTATAGTTTGGCTTTGAAAAAGGGGCAGACAAGTCTCCATGTTTTTATCTTCTCAGTGAGCTGCAGACTAAATGTTCCTGAGCCCTGGAAAGGCAGCCTGGGAGCCGGGAGTTGAAGAGCAGCTTCTTTTCCATCACACACTTTATTTTCTGCCTACACCAACACCTGAGCAACTCTTGCGGTTCCCAGGGCTGCACAAGAGTAGCTATAATGTGGCCAAATAAACATTTTCATTGATGCACCACAAGAGCACACTCCTATTTCACTCTGCCTCTAGATTAGTTCTGTGGTGCTGACAAGAGCAGAAAAGCACTGAAGACTTTCTTTTTGCGCTGTATAGCAGCTGCATGTCTCTGTACACATACACAGAGTAAATATTTTGAGCTGATTGATGTTACTTTTACACAGTCACCTTTCAGAAAAAGAGTGGACTTCAAGGCTTTGACACCAGGACAAAGAGGAAGAAAAGTAGAACTGTCCTGACAGCATAAAAACATACTATATTAAATAGCTAAATTGCTACAGTTCCAAATGACACGACATACTGATCACTGTAGAAGCTTGTGAGCTTTTCTGTACTGGGAGCTTTTCCCTCAGGGAAGGGGCACCATGTCATTTTGTGAATATAATTGTAAAGCATACAGTATTTGCTTCAGTATATTTCAACTCAATATAAAGACTTATAGACCTCCACTAGTTGAGAATGGCTGCAGGATATTTCCATATTAAAAAGTATCTAGACAAGAAGACACAAGAAGTATCTATACACTTAAGTCTGCAAACAAAAGGGTGTTCTCAACTTGTGTGAAAATTAAGCTGTATGCCTCAGAGCACAGTACTAATTGACAGCAGGGTTTGGGGGACAGCATGAACTGTACATAAACTACATAATATAAAAAAAAACCCAAAAAAACCCAAATGTTTCTAGGCACAGAAAATTAATCAGACTGGTAATACTTCACTCCATGTAGCAGAAGACACCTCTAATATTTAGAGGTCTAGACCAGGTGGAAGCTGTGCTTAAAGTGATAGCTGACAACCGGATAGTGCATCATTGGCCCTATCACTTTGATACAGGTTAAGGTCATGAGGCTGCCTTCTTCGTAAAAAATATGATAAAAAAATATGAAGGAAGATAAGTGAAAAGGTAGAACAGATAACTTTAACTCAAGCATTTCTTTAATTTCCCATAATACAGAATGATCAAAAAAGGGATTTATTTAATAATTTTTTTTATTCTAGTTTTATTCTCAAAACAACTTCCCTCCTTCTGAGAAGGGGAAGCGGAGAAGGAGATGCTGATCTTTTCTCTCTTCCACCCAGTGACAGGACTGGTTCAAAGCTGTGCTGGGGGAGGTTTAGACTTGACGTTAGGAAACATTTCTTTAATTCAAAACTGGAACAGGCTTCCTAGAGAGGTGGTCAATGCCCCAAACCTGCAAGTGCTTAAGAGACATTTGGACAACACCCATAATAATTTGCTTTAACTTTTGGTCAGCCCCGAAGTGGTTGGGCAGCTGGACTAGGTGATCATTGTAGGTCACTTCCAACTTAAATACTGTATTCTATTAAAATAAGTCTCTAATGACTTTCCACGTGATTTTCTCATCAGGTTGAATACTAACTCAGTTGGAGGAGTGGTAGTTAGAAAAGGAAAAGGGAAAAAGTATGGAAAAATAATTAAGTGGGAAATTATCAAACCTGAATTCTCTTTTTGTCACATTGTCCTGCTCTTTCCAGTACATAGTGGAGGTAAACTCACATTTCAACTGAATTTAGTAGACATTTGATGTGGACTTTTCTTAGTATGCACTTTGCTCTTCTGTTACTCAACTTACACCAGAGAAGAAATTTAGACATTGACTGCTTTTTAAAATGGGAATTTGACCATAATACTTTGCAGTAGACTCTTATTCCTACAAAAATACTAAATTAAAAAAAAACAAAGAAAAAAACACACATACACACACACACAAAAAACAAAACAAAACAAATCCCCCCCCCAAAAAAAAAAAAACAACCAACCAACAAACAACAAAACCAAATACCAACAGTGTGATAATGAAGTTCAAAGATGTCGTGGTTTTAAGCTTAGTCGTAAATTAGAAAAGCATGTAGCCTGCTTGTTTTCCCCCCACAACCTGTCCTTCCCCCCACCCCC
>WYDI02006805.1:0-18531 GCA_009867235.2 Psittacus erithacus
TGAAAGTCAAAAACACAGCACTGCACCAGCTACTAAGAAGGAGAAAAAATGACTGCTACTGCTGAACCCAGGACAGAGACCTTCAGAGCTCCATAGCTATGTCTCTCGTGCTCTTCCATTAATGACTGCAAGCTTTGGACAATCTTCCGCTGACTATCACCACCCTGCCCAGCTTAACCACAGGGTGCATCTTTTGGGACCAGGTAATTATGACCACTGCAGTGAATACAGACGTGGTAGATAACATGGCAGATAACAGCCATGTTTGGTCTCACACCTAGGCTAAGGCTCTTAAAGTACAACTTGTGATACTGACAACACACAAGAAACATATCACACACACTGTTGTTTCCCCCAGAGCTGCTGCATGCATTTATAAGTGCCTAAAAACAGATAGGAAAGGGCATGGCACACACAGCCCCTTGCAGGCACTGATGGCTGTCCTGTTGATCAGATTACAAGGTAAGATGATTTAATTTACTAACAAAGAAAGGGAAAAAAAGTCACTTTTTCCTTTCTTCTTGCCAAGGCACTTATCTTCCATTTTAGTGAGCGGGTTCATCCTTGTGATAGGATGAACATCACAACTGGTTCAAAGCAAATGAAAGGAGTAGGCAGCCAGCAATGAGGAGGGATAAGGAATGGGATGTGAGAATTCTCCTTCTCAACGTTTTTCACTTCTTTTTCACTGTGTCACAAAATCCACAGCCTTGCTTATGCACAGAAGCTACTCTGGCAACCCGGCTTAAGATGCACAAACAATACGGCACAACACGGAAGCTTTACCTCAATCTGATACTAGAAGATGTGATGAAATAGAAAATGCTAACAAACTTAAACACACACACGTTCTAGTGAGGTATGAAGCTTTCACTGGCACACTTTTGCAATGATTGTCTTACTCACAAATGTCAAAAGCCACGTAAGCAATTCAGTCATCTCAGACCTGCACTAAGATAATCTTTGTACCGTGCCATCATGTATTTTATTATTTATGCACCCACCACATTTTAAAGAAAAGCTACTGTGCTCAAGGATCTTTTTTTTAAAGAAAAAAAGATCTTTTAAAAAGATCTTTTAAAGAAAAAAAGATCTTTTTTCTTTTTTTTAAAGAAAAAAAGAAACCTAAGCACACCATATTTCATATTGTTCTCCTTTTCAAAGCAAACTAACTTCAAAACCTTCAAAAATCAAAGGAAAATATAACAAGAATAATGCAAGTGCATTTTAAAAAAATCTGCCAGATTTTTTGGCTCCCTTTGCAATCAGGAACTCCACAGCACTGTTAGCTGTAGGACTGAAAGTCTTCACCATTTATGTTTAACTCAAGCTACACCTCAGAACTTAGATTTCAATTTCTGACGTGTCCTTCAATTACTATTCAATACTGACAATACCCTTGACACCTTGTTACACTGTTTAAAAAAATAGTCTTACCCTCTGCCTTGCTCTGAGGATGGGAATTGAGTGTATTCTTATTCCATGACTTCACTGATAGTTAAACATTTGCTTAAATAAATGTTTAAATACTATCTTTCTGAAGCACACTTCCTCTGAGATGAAGCCATATGCATGTACAGAATGCTTACTTTGGAATTAACTGAAAATTATTAATTTCTGCAAGCCTGCAGAGCCAACACAGAGATTCAGTTCTCCCATAAGTATAAGCCAAGAAGCTATTAGCTAAGCACTAAGTTTGGCTTCAAAATTCCTGTCACACTTCTGCAGGCTCACTTACCGCAGAATTCTTCCATCGGGTATAGATACCATTATCAAAAACCAATATCCATCTTTGTGCAGCTACCCTAATACTGTTCAAACTTTACTCTGCAGGTATGCAGGGTACTTCAGCTCTCACTGGCTCAAATAAGCTACAGGTCACTAGCAAGAGGAAGAAAGCTGGCCCTTACTCAGATCCACTTATGAAGAAAAATGTTAAGGCACTTGGATTTAGGGAAGTCCTCTGATTACATACATCTATCTTCAAAAATTCAATGACATGCCCTTACTGGGAAATGCTAAGTTTTCATTTATTTTTCCCAGAGTAAAACTTTGGTCATGAATACGTTGGCAGTGAATGGTGCCTTTCAAACAAGGCCTTGTGTTTTCAGGACTCTACAATCCTACAGACATTCAACTTGAAGCCCTGAATGTTGATACCACACGATTCCAGTGCCGCATCTAAAGAATGTAGTAACATTTAACCTGGAAGACATGCTTATACTCCATTCTGCTACCCTTTGAAATGGCTCAACATATTCAGAGAGCTCAAAATAGGTGTTCTGAGGGAACAGTCAAGCCTGAGTGGGTTATGGAGATAACATACAGGCAGACAAAGGAGATTTGGAGTAAAACAGCTGTGTGACTTTCTGATGAGTAATCACATTTATGGATGGACAGAATCAGCTGAGTCTCACACATTGCTTCATATGTGTGTGCACAGAATATGCTGCCAGTTCTGATTTTAATGATGCCATATCTTACAGATCACTAACAAGAAGGTTTGAGTACCACTCTTTGTCTGTTGGTGCCACAGTCAGAAGAAACCACCTCTCACCACTAAACAGCGCCTGGAAACAGGCTGGGGTCACAAGTCCAAGCAGGCTTACTAGAAAGAGCACCTTGCACTGCATTAGCAATAGCACTTCCTCAACTTTTCATTGGAGATCTGCCATTAACAAGCAGATCAGATTTAACCTGTTTAGTACAGGAGACCTGCCAAGTCCTCAGTCTAAGTAGGTAAGGAAAAGTTGCCTCTGTTGTGGCTTCTTCTAACAGATACTGGACATCGCTACTAGCCAAGCATAGTTTCCACTTAAGACATTCAATGCCAGTCATGAATTCATTACCTTCCAGCAGAACACTCAACAGTGAGAATATTGTTAAGTGATATTTTAATGTTATCATATTGAAATACATAGTATTTTAAGTACATTGTATTTTATAGAATACCTAGTATTTTAAGAGGAACTGTCATTTCCAACACCAACTAAGAGAACAAAATATTTTCGTTGCCAGAGGTACTTTCATTACTGCCAAGGCACTAAAACTCACGAAAAACTTTACATCTCTCCACACACAACTGTGTCCTGAGATGTGCAACAGGTAGGGAGGCTGTGCGATTGCCTTCTGTTTCTACTTTCTAACGAACAAAGAGCATAGAGCTTCTTTAGCCAGTGACTGTGCATGAGTGGAAAACAGCCTCCACTGCTAAAAGAGGAGGGGAAAGAAAAGACAAAAAGGTCAGCTAGACAGCTCAGTAACACTGGAAACTTGCCTCACACAGTCTCTTATGGAGTTCAATGAACCACTGCCTTTAACCTTTCAGTCTATTCACTTGCAACTGGTTAAGCTGGCTATTTAACAAGTGAAAATCTACAGTCCTCAGCCTTCCAATTCTGACAGAACTACAAATACTGCAGAAATTCACTCAGATTCAAATCTGAAAATAATTTCTGGGAAAAAGCCTAGCACTTAAAATACCACACAGCTGACTGACCACATAATTTCCCAATCTTATAAAGATTTTTACTTCAGCATAGCAATCTAAGATTGTAAAATAACAACCCCTTGTAACCATTAAAAATGTTACGACAGAATCCTCTTCCTTACAGTTACAAAACCTGGAGATAAACACAAGGAGACAGCGGGAACACATTTTCAAGTGGAAAAGAAAAATAAAAAAAAGGAAACAAGAAGGAACTTCTCAAGGAAAATAGCACTCATGCTCTAGACAGGCCTTTACTTCTTCTAAGATTAATCCAGAAGTCAACACTGCTGTTTATATTCTCTTGAAATCTTTACATGTTCTGAAAATAGAATCTTCTTCCACTGATGTGACTTCAACAGATGCCAGTTTTCCGGAAGCACATTATAAAAGTAAAAATACTTATTTAAGGTGCCTAAACTCCCAGCACTCCCATTTGTCTGGAATAGCACAGTTCCTGTGTATCCTGAAAGCCCCTGCAGGTCCTGGGAGAGGGCTGGCCTAAGAATTGAAATATGACTCCTTTACACAGAAGAATAAGCAAACTATTTTTTTGTTTGGTTATGTATACAGTACAATTTTTCAAGCACTCCTCCTGCCCTTCCTAGGACCACACTGAAACTACCAAATCTAACTTCGTCATCCTTGTAAATCCAGTTGAGTAAATAAGTCATTTTCTGTAAACTTGTGGTCTCAGCCTCCTTGTTAGTTTATTGCAAAATTAAAGGGAGCTCAGCACAAAACTATCAATCAGTAACCAGCAAAGGTATGAGGTCTTCTGGAATGTACCAAGAGGCAAAATAAACCCATTCGCTCATGAAATGGCTGTTTGTTCAAAGAATGGAGCAGAAACCCCCATTTCACACGCATCACTGTATAGGCAAACTCTTATTAAAGGCTTCCTATTGAGCTGGGAAAGCAAGCACAAGGGCACTTACAATAACTGTAAATTACTCTGCCCTTATTATCCCATGTGTTTTGTGGTTTTCACTGTACTCAAGCAGCGTCACCAGAGAGCACCAAGTACAAGTGACAATCAGGGGGACGGGAATGCTGACTCAGCATGCTGGAGGAGAGGAGGAAAAAAAGTTTTATTGATCCCCAGGCTTCCTTCATACAGTCCCTGAGAAGGCACCTCTCCTTTTCCCTGAAGCACAGAGCTTTTAAAGAGGCATCCAAACGGTCAGTAATGGGTCAAAACAATGCTGACTATTGTTGAGGCACTAGCAAAAGGAAAGTGCACCAAGCAACACCACAAAGCCTGATGGAGCAGGCAGCAATCCTGAAAACAGAAAAAGAGAACAGTGAGAAAACTAGGGTGAAGCAGCGTGCTTCAAACAGCTGTGAGAACCTCAGCCTTCTCCTTGGAAACCTGTTACAGCTCCTCGAGACTGGCATCAGTTTGCTCAAGAAAGAACCAAAATTACTACCATCTGTCATAGAAACAGGGTATTTGTGATCTTCATCTCACCACTCAGTACTTGTCCCAGGAGGTGCCCCGTGCTCCCAACCTGAGCAGCATCTCGGTTTTCTGCAGAGAACAATGAAAATCATGTCAAGGACTCTACAGAGCCCAGCCATCACAAGCAAAAAGCCTTCTAAGAAATTAAATTCCCCTGTTCAAAGTCAAACACCACTTCTGGTGTTTAATCAAGGCCTAACTAAGAAAGACATTCAAGAAGTCATTTTACATGTTGTACTAAAACGGCTGAAGCTAATGAAGAAAACATGAAGCTCCTTCACTGTAGGCGTAAGCAATAGACAAGTGCCCACATCTAACAACTGCATCTAACCCAAATTAGTTGAAAGAAAAAGTACCCGCTGTGGCCATCCTGCTTCTACATGACAGAGGAGCAGGCTGTAACGGTTATGCTCGTGTTAGAGGGAAGTAGATGACACACAGAGGCATAGCAGCTACCCTGACTGAAGGCAAAGAAGAGGCCCTGTGCCAGGAGCTGTCAGAATTCACATCTTAACCAATGTCACCAGAATTTGGTACAATTCCCTGAATAACATGTTTACACACAAATCACTGGAAACCTATTGAGAAACACTTCCTAATCCTATAAGCAATCTAGCAACAAGCATTGGCCTTGGCTCAGAGGAATTTCAGCTGTACCTATTTTCATCACATCCAGAAAACAAGAGGGGGGGGGGGGGAATTAAACAGTCTAACAGCACAGAAATAAGAATGTAAGAATGCAATAACTTTCTGGAGGGCACACAGGCACCACTTAAAAGATTAGAGAGCTGCTGCTCAGGACACATTGCTGCTAGCTGCAACCTTCTTAGAGCTCCTAGGACAGGACCTCCAGCTCCTGCTTTGCCACAGTATCTCTATACAAGCTTCTCCTCTTTCCTCCCTCAGTGAGGCAATTCATGGCAGCAGAGGTCATTTTACAGTCACTGGATTTATTTGGTATAAAAAGGAGTCGGAAGAAACCACGGAATCTTTTCAGAGACTGACTACTTACATCCAATTTATTTGACTTTGCATAGGAAAAGTACAAAGTTATGCAATTCTATTCCATAAGCCTTCTGGAGAAGTAAAGCATCTATTCACATCTCTTCCAACTGCTTAAAAATAATCACAATGAATTAATAAAACTTCCACCAGAAGAAAAAAAAAAAGAAACAAAACAAAACAAAAGCATGCTGTTCTCAGGCAGCTACACATCTTCAAGTTGAAATAGCTACCACCCAGCAATAGCCTGAGGTCTTTAGCCTTTCCTCCTCTGTGAACAAGGAACTCAGCCAACACAAACGTAGCCTTCAAAATCCATGCTGCAGCTCCCTTGTGCTGTGCTGCTCGGCAAGAAAGGTTTGTGTGCCTGGAAGGCCTTTGCATACAGCAGCCTGCACAGACCTGTTTTGCAGTGATGTGGGTAAGACACACCAGAGGGATTGCCACCCGCCTTCGTACCCTGCCAGTTGCTCAGAGCCCTGGGTTAGTTTCCAGCAGACCTTCCCTCTCCTCCACCCTCCCCTCCGGCGTCTGCATAATGATGGCTTCTTGAATTGAGCTTACTCCTGTGTGTGGCTAGTAGCAATGTCCCACAGTAAGAGCCTGGTCTGATGCTGGCTGAGCCAACACGGAGTACCTCACAGGAAATCACTGTGATCCACAGGCAACTTTTGCAGCCAAAACCTGCTGCATTCTCAAAGTGGCAAACACCACTGTTTAAAACGAAGTTTTCTGATGAATGCAAAATTGTCTTGTAAAAGAATAAATAAAGTAAAATTATGAATTCACAGTTCACTCTTAGCAACAGGGCTTTTAGTTGCTTTAATTTGTTTGGTTTTGAAGATAGGGAAGAAACTGGGTTATTTGGAACCTCAGCAAAGCAGTACAGAACTTCAGTTCTGCTCCAGCATGCTCCAGGCTGAGAGGAGAGCTGAGTACATCTCCTACTCTTTAATAGGATTACAAGGAAGTCAAAATTTATGCTTACTTTTTTCTCAATGAAAACCTGCTTTAGTTTATTGGTACTCATTAACTTTTGTCAGCAGATCAAAAAGCAGACTAAAGGCTCCTTCCTTTTGCTTGCCAAGTTCAGACCTTTTGCCATGCACCTAACCTGCCTTGTATAAAGACTTCAAATTCTGTGATATTAAATCTCACTACCTTCTGATGGAATTAATGTATTATTACACCTATTGCAGAGACAGATGCTATGACAACAAGAAAACTGAATAAAGGTGCCACAAATCTTTACTACCACTCCTAAACGCTGATACAAAGAACCAGGCTGGGAGGGCTGAACACTCTAGGATACCTCAGAACAATCTAATATCTATCCAATAAATCCAGTATTTATAATTCTTTCTATATTTGGTGTTTATTTTATTTAGTTTTTCTACACCTGTCTAGACTTTTTTTTTTTTTTTCCTAGCAACTAAATAGGAATATGAACTAAACTTATGAAATACTCCTAACAAAGGCCTGTTCAAGGCTCATGGACTATTTCAAGCTGATAATTAGCATACCGGCATTTTTATTTCATGTTGATGTTTTGACAAGCTGATCAGAAAAACTGTTTATAGTAATATACACACGCAAGTCTGGAAAGGTATAGCATATAAGGCACAACTCAATCTCAGTATCATTAATTCCATTAATTCTTCAGATTCCTTCCAATTAATTCCTTTAAGCCTTCAAGGCAGCAGGTCACAGGAGACTTGCTGGGTCTTGGATGCAAACTGGAACAGCTCAATGGGCTACTGTAATTTACAGCTTTGCTGAACAGTTTTCAAAACACTCTCCTAGTTCCACCTTATCCCACATCATGACCCTATGCCAACATTTTTTGAGGGAGGGCAGTGTTAGTTCAGACTGCTCTTCAGTGCCTCGTGGAAGCAGCAGAAGGCAGTTTTAGGATGTGCTAGAAATCGCATCTATGCTTCAGTGTTAAAGTTCCTCGGCAAACCATATTTCCTTGCCTGCCTTGCAGCACTGGGGCCTTTCTGTTTACTTTTTAGGCAGCAAGAGAGGGCGACAGGAATATCTGCTCCCTCTTGTCTATTCATTTAACCTCTACAGGAGGGTAACTACTAACACCACCACCAGACGGCATCACATGGCTTATGCTGTTTTATGCGCAACATACACTATGAGCATCATAAAAGTGGAGCAAATAATTTCTAGCCTACAGTGATGTTAGAGATCACAGCATGCTTTACACAATGCTTGTTGGAGAAATTCTCTTTCTTTGCTATGCTATGGTATTTTCTGCCTTTCACTGAACACATTTCAGACATAGACAGGATTTTTACACTTACCTATAATGGCTATCCTTAGATAATATGTAGTTTAATTTCAGTGTATGCAACAGTCAGTAGATTTTGAGTACAGGGTAACAGGGACTTTGGATATATACCTCCATCTCCCAGTTTGCCCAAGGAAATTTAACAGGTCTGTAGAGTAGTAGGGGAGTAACTGATACTGCACAGAAGGCCAGACAATCAAACCCATATACCAGTAATTTTTACAAAATGAGGAGAAGGCTATTGAGAAAGCAGAAACAAACTAGGCACTGACAGCATTATTCAGTGGTACTAAGGCCCATTTAGAGAACACCATGCCTCTGGTGATTTCAAAGTATTCTCATGAACAAAATTCAGTTACCATTCTGTATAGCTGCAATGGCTGTAAAAATAGAGTAGAAATCATCCCATGAAACAAGCAGCCAGCTGCTGAAACAAATAGCCCCTCAAGTCACCATCAGTTTTACTTCCCTGTGACCCAGGCCTCAGATGATGCATGAAAAAAGAAGTGAGAAGAAACAGCTGTTATATGTACTACATCCTATAGGTATACATCCATATTACATTTTAGACATTTTCATATACTGCATTTGCACCCTTTTAAGTCTAACCTGCAATTTAGCCAACAATCTATTTCTACCAGAAATATTTATATTTCAAAATCATCAGTAGCTTCAGCCTTCCTTAAAATGCATTTTTTTTTTCCTATTATGCAAAGGAAAATTGCTTGGGTGTATTTTGTCGTCTCCTAAACCTGTAAAGGTAGATGGTAAAAGCTTTAAACTTCAACATCTTTCCACTTACACTGTTCAATACATGTTTATAAAGTAAGATATTCTGAAGGAATTTTTTCTCATAAAAAGCCACAAACCCACAAAACAAAACAGAAAACCAGAACACCACACAAAAACAAACCCCCAAAAAAGCAATCTGTACAAAATGCAGGATTAAGCCTTGCTGCTCAGTAGTTACATTATCCTAAGTGCTTCTTCCACAAAAGCACATTACAAGATTTGTCAGTCCATGTATAAGACCACCATAAAACAGAAAAAAACCCTACATGTATGTTCACAATTGTTTTCCAAACATGTCTGATCTGATTTTACCCAGAAGAAAGAAGAGTGCTGGTGACATAAATCAGCCAAGTTTCTTCTCTTGAACATTTTTTTGGGGAAAAAAAAATATTGCAGCTCAAGATACCCTGGACTTTCAGTGGCATTGTCTCAGCCTCTGTATCCTATTTCTTCTAAATCCTTTCACTAGGAAATAAAGTTAGTCACTGCTACCCCAGTAAATTTGGCATTTATGTCACATTTTAAAATGACAAATTTCTATTTGCCTAACTAACTCGCTTAAATTGGAGTGTGCTTTCCCTGGATATATGAATCATTAGAACCTCTTTGAAAGTTAGGACTCAAGATGGGAAATGAACTCGGAAAAATGCAAGGAGTCATTTTTGCGCTGAGACCACAGCATGACACATCCTCCTTTGGCTTTGCCTAATATAGAAAAATAGTATTTGAGATTGTCAAAACAAAATCATGGACTCGTGAAAATACATTCTAACTAATTTCTCACCTCTTGGTGAGAAAGGTCAAGGTTACGGCTTAAATATGTGCACAAGGCAGCATTGTAGAAGTATGTTCTCTCTTTTGTGTTGAAGGGAGAATTAGTCCAGGAGGGTTCTTTTGGCAAACCCTTTCCCAATACTAAAACAAATCAAACTGATAGGCTGATAGCAGTGAAATCCCTGCAAAAACAAATAAATTCAAACCAAAAGGTTTAAAATCTGGTACCAATTTGTTTGGGAAATTGATGATCACTAAGAATAGCTCTACCAGTTCCACTGGAAATGACATCAGGTCTGCCAGCACTACTGTTCTTGGTTGGTTTATGTAAATATATATATTAAAATAAATAAGAAGTAGTAGTTATTTATTCAGCTATTTGGGTACACTATTATATTACAACCTTTACTTGATCTACAGAAATGTTGAGAATTGATGTCAGGTGAATAAAAACAGACTGTGGCATCTTTCAGTGATTTTAAACTTGAGGAAAACCTTGCGAATGGTAAAAGAATTCAGATATTTCACAATTAGAAAGCATCTGCTCTTAAAGAATTAAACTTAACAGAGCTAAATACTTTTTGCACTGCATTCACATTAACCCAAGTGAACAGAGTTGGGTCAAATATTGATATTTGCTGCACATTCTAAAAACTACATAGGCAAGAGAAAGAAACAGTTCATGTCTTCTGGACAATCAACTGAAATTTTGTAGCAGCTCCAGACTAATTATTCACTGCAGCTAGCATTTTTTTTACATCATCTCCTACACTTGCTATTAAAATTCACAGGATCATGCATTTTCCTTGGAGTTTATCATAGCTTTTTCATCCAAAATCTTTCTCAAGAAACCACAACCAAGTCTCCACTGTGGAATTCAGTATTAAATTGCAAAGATAGTAATGTTAGGAATGAATTTAATTAATTTAATTTAGAGAAAAACCAAAGAGGAGCAGATTATGCTTTAGTCAAGAGGAGATATGTGCCAGTAAGCTTCCTGCAGGCCCATGATGAGAATAGTTACTTTCAGTGAGGAGTGAGATACATGGGCAAACAAATGGGAAACCAGGTCTAGTTTAGAAAAATGTTTCTGGATAGGATTGAGGTGTGCGTGCAAACATTATGAGAAATCAGGAGCGAAAAAGCAGTAAGCTGGTTCAGGTAAGGCTGGAAATGCATCTTCAGATCTAGGCACAGGGCAAGAGGATAGGAGCTGTTGGATACTACATGTCGGGATTGACGTGCTGCAGGTAGAACAGTGGCCCAGAAGACTTTCTCAGGGAAGTATAGGATGTAATTGCAATATTCCTCTAACAAAGATTAAAAAAGTCAGAGCAAGATGCTTGGACTTCAAAGCAAGGTGCAGTAGCAGAGCAAAGTGTGTGACAGATTCAAGATAATTGCCCAATTATATCTGAAACTCAGTAAAAACTCATATTTAGATGAATTCTAATTTGCAAAATGCCCTGTGTGGTGTGGAGATGTATAGCTTCTGCAGGTGGAATGGCATTTATGACATATACCCCTATAGTTATGTTGTCTAATTCCTGCAATCATCAAATCACGTATCAACTAGAAACATGTTTTCAGCAGTAGTACTATTAATTCAATAAAATTCTTTTGCCATTGCCTGCTCCTTCAGTCTAATTAAGGATAGCTGATAGGGGCTTGTTTTACAGTAAGTTCCTCTTTGAAAATGGTACTCTTTTTTTATTATTTTTGTAATCCTTATCTGCCATACCACGCCCTAAAATTCCATGTATGAAATGAATATCATGTAATGGACAGCTTATACTTCAGCTGCCTGTTAGGCTTGTCTCCTCCTCCTCCTCCAGAATATTAGATACCCACTTCAGTGTAGAAAGCAGCCTGAGAAGCCAAGTTCTTATTTTAAATTTTATTACTATCACTCAGTTTTTATTCCAGGCTGAGCAAGATTTAATGCAGGTCTGGTTTTATTGACCCTAAAGGAGTCACACCAAAATGAAACATGATTATGGACTTATCTCCTTCCACCTTCATCCTTTTGTCCCTAAATACATTTGCAGAGAAACACCCAGCTCAGAGCTTTCCTTTTACCATTAACTCTTCACCTCAATTCATTCCCAAGACAGAACAGGAGGGAGCAGAAGTCCAGTCTCACATGTTCTAATCCTGGTTCTGACGCTAAGCAGCTGCAACTACTTACTTGCTAAAATAAATTCTTTGTGCCCTTTTTTCAAAGCAGGCACAATGCCTACCCCTAGGAATATTGTGGAATTCATTATTTTGCTTTCTGAATGTACAAGTTTGGGAAGTGCAAATCTGAAAAATTACTCGTGGCTCAAGTTTTGCTATGTTGAAGAACATTCTATAAAGTATTAGTACCACATTTAAACCACAAGGACATACATGGTTAAATGCCAGTTTATTATTTAAATGGGAGCTGGGACTTTGTCCTTACGAACACCTTTTGGTTTCTGGAGCTTACTGAGGGTGGTTTAAAGAGCTATTTTATAGAGCAGGGGGTGTTGAATAGTTCCAGAGCAGTGAAGACAACAAAACAACAGCAATGCAGCATAGCCTTACATCAGGCCTCTACTAATTTATTTTCTGAACTGGATAACTCGATTTTTCTTGTGTCAGCAAAAGGATATTAACAGATATTCTTCAGGGTGATGCAAGACCAACAGACACAGATTTCAAACTACTATTAAAATACAAAGCTCAGTGAGCAGCTGGATACACTGGTGTAGGCAGCATAAAAAATATTCCATGCTTTCGCAGAAGCACAGGATAAGAGACACACAGATCAAACATAAGGGCAGGTGAGCACAGAAATAAGCTCCATCTCAAATGTAAAACCTGGCCTTTTCACCAGGCTGGAGGAAACATCAGAGATTACCCAGATTTAAGTCCAAGCACCACCTCAACAGTTCTTTAGGCTTCTGAGCAAGAAAGGAATTGTTACTGAGGGAAACTGTGGCCTGCAATGGCTTCACCAATAGCTAAGCATGCACTGCAGCACTGCACTTTCAAACAGAAAGAGGAAGAGGCAGGAGTAACTACAAAGTATGATTTACAAATAATGAATACAAAACTTCCTGTAGGAATGCAAACCACTGGAATAGCAACAGCAAATACAAATGGGCATGTATAGCACGTGGCAGTCCATAGATAGTACTAAACCACAAGCTTTTGTAAAGCATATTTCTGACTTGCTGTGTGGACAGCACCAGATTCAGATCATAAAAAGATAATCTAGATACAGATAGTTGCCAATTCCACCTTGCTAGTGGGCAGCATTACTTTTCTGTGGACCGGAAGACCAGAAAGAAATTTTAGGCAAACAAGAAAGGCCAAGCAATGTCCATTCTTCTTCTTAGAACTCGCAGCACTCTGAGGATATAAAGAAAGGGTTAAAGATTGTATAGGACTATATCCTTATTTGCTTTCTGTTTTGTGCCATAAGTATTCAAATCCTCTCCAGCCTTGGAAATTAAAATTTCTTCTTAAGCCATGATAACACTGAAAACACTACAGTAACAAAAGTACATGAAAAACCTCAGACAAGCACTACTGTCGCTGAAACCTTTTGAGAACTTGTAACACAAAGTAGGAAAAAGTTATCTAATGATGATGGGTCTGTTTGCACTACAAATCCAATTACCAAGAAATCTAGCTATGACACAGTTCAATTTTAAAGCCTGTGACCATAATTACATATATACACATATACACACAGTATGTTCAGGCTCAGTGCTCTCTGCTCCAGATCTGGATCATGTCAGAAGGCTTGTCCAGGCACGCTACTTCAGATCATTCCCTTCTCACCCTCTCTGTCCCAGGGTCAAGCCAGAACTCAGAAAACCTGCCTTACAGTATGACAGCTTAGGCTGGATAAGGGCAGCACAACTCAGCTCCTTGCTAGCACAACTGCTCCTTCCATCTTCCCCCTCAAACCTAGAGCATGACACTCACAGGCAGAAGTATGCAACAGAGTTAGGTTTGTCCATTAGTGGAAATGTTTTGTTAACCCTGTCACTTGGCCTTCCTGGACAGCTGCTTTCTTAGCCTGCATCTAAAACTGGCAGTGCAAAGTACCAACTGAAGCAGGAATTACCTTCAGACTGAATAAGGACTAAATAATAATAATATCCTTCTGTCTTTCAGTAATGAAAGATAGTATGTTACTTACCAGTATGTTGTTATGGCATCAATTCCCCATGCTCTGCTTAGGGGACAGTTTACATTTCCATAATAAAATCCTTTTTCTATAGGCTTATAACTCAGCTTACATTTCACAAGGATGCTGCCTGGCATATGAATTTCAGTTCAAGTCCTATTGTGCCCAAGGAAGTTGTGAATGCTCCATCCATGGCAGTGTTCAAGGTGGGACTGGACAGAGCCTTGGGTGACATGGTTTAGTGGGAGGTATTGCTGCCCAGGGAAAGGGGGTTGGAACTAGATGATCTTAAGGTCCATTCTATGATTCTAATGCAGGATGGTAATAATTAAATGTAATCTATATATTCATACAAGCAGTTATTCAAGTCATATATATAGATCTGAGACACAAAACACACACGAACATACACGTCAGCTTCTCAAAACAAAAAAGAAAAAATGAAGATGATGAAAAAGTGCCCTTATATAGTGTTTTTTGGAAGATGCTCTAAAAACACTACAGGCAGATCCAGAATCTCAAAAAGGATAGACAGGAATTATTTCTATTCTAGTATGCATTTTACAGAGCAGAAATAGAAACAGGATTCTGGAAGACCTTGCCAGCATTAATGGGTATCAGTATCTGACTGGTCTTTATAAATGGCAATAAGAAGGCAGCAAACTTTAGGAACTGAAGAATGGTTAAAGGGAACAACTGCAGGGATATGCTGTCCGACATTGATGGGGTAATTTTACAGGGAACCAAGCTATGTCATTTCATAATGACCATGCACCTCCCTCCCTTCTTCAAAATGCCTCACAAAATGGAAGGAGACTCTTATCTGTCTCCCAGAATGCAAGGCAGAAGACAGAAGCACATCACCTCAAAAAGTTGTAGTGGATTGAGGTTTAAAGTGTTAAAAGGGTTTAGAAGACCTTCACACATAACCAAACCAGTCTAAAACCTTTATTTCAGCATAGCGCAAAAGAAGACCTCTTAGCTCTGCCTAGGCTTTCCACTAAGCTTTCTGATTCTATTTGAATGTGGAACTCAAAAATTCAAAGAAAGAGAATTTTCAGAGGAAAGAGTTCAGAGACAGACTGACCTAAATTGTTCAGCATCAAATTTGTGACTATGTGGCTGTGCAGGAAAGGCAGTACTTCAGGAGAGCACCACACTCATTTGCCCAAAAGATCAGTCAAAACACAGTATACTCTTATCTAAACCTTCAAAAAGAACTTTTCAAGTATTGTTTTCTCATAACAAAATGAAATAATGATGTCTCTGACTCAAGAATGACTTCTACCCTTTTATGATTTTGTTTATCCATCACTCACTGATAGCCTACAAGGAACTTTTGTACCTAAGTAATCTCTGAAATAATTCTGCATCAGAGGGAATGTGACAATATTTAGTGTCAAACAGCTTTAAAAAAAGCAACTGCAGACTGGCAAAAAACCAAGTAGGTATATATATACCATTACAGTCTACGTCATCTATGCCAGTACTTCACAAAGCGAGGTCAGTTCTGATTCACCTTTTTTTGCTCATTACTGCAGCTGAAGGAACACTGACAGGCAATTCATATAACCCAAATGGGTAATAACAAGGGTATTAATGCTATAGAAATACCTTACAGACACCTTGAAATCATGGTAGCACAGGTCTATCTTACCACTTTCAGCTGCCCAAGGAAAACAGTGGATATGGGGCTGAACAGAGAGGAAGCAATACCAGCAAAGGCAGACAATGGACCTACAAATTATCCTTAATAGACAAAAAGTATGAATATGTGCTATACAGTATATAAACAGCAGATCTGGCACATCTAGGACACAGGGTATGCACTACAAAGTCTAGCATATACAGCGCCTATTTATTTGGAAATTGGGAAGCTAAGACACTAAGCCATCCTGCACGTCCCAATTTCATTCTTTCCTTCGCAGTTAACAGGTTTCAAGTCGGAAAAAGAGGTCATGTTGGGGTAAACGCAGATAAACCAGAGCCCTACAGAAATTCTGCTCACCTCCACTCCCAACTGCATTTCATCTGCCACAGACTGGACATTGAAGACACTCAAACAAGCTGAGAGGCAAGACTAGAAAGTTATTTTTTTCACATGTATTCATGTATCTTCAGATCAAAACAAGTTTAAGTTAAACACTGCCAGGATAACCATTGATCAGGGCATAGTAATGAATGCTCCAAGAGCTATATTCCAAAAAGGATGCATTTGTCTTCCTTCCCTTCTCCTCCTCCCAGTTAACATCACAGTTTTGGCACCCATACGTGCTGCCACTATCATTGCCCTTATGGACTTTTGTTTCCCATCGATCATTCTTTTGACTACACACTTTCAGAAACATTATTGGAACAAAGACAAACATTTCAGAACACACAACCAGGAATGGAAGCATTCTTTTAACACAGGTTTAATTACAACTAGTCAGTAAATTATTTGCACATTACTGTAAACAATAACCAGACAGAGTACCTCCCTTCAGAAACAGCAGGACAGTCCTTCAGTTTTGAACGAGAAGGTTATAACGCTTGCTAAAATCAGCAGACAACTATAAAGAAAGTATCTACCAATATAAAATTTCTTCCCAGTTCATCTGAGATAGTAAAAAGTGTCAGGCCCAGAAACAGTTAATTGTACATTATTCACATGTATTTGTGGAAAAGAAACATCAGAAGGAAGAGAGGGAAAACCAAAGATCAATCTGAAAAGTATTCCTACTCAAGGCAGCATTTAAGCATGTACTCAATTTTAAGTACTTAAATACTTAAGTACTTTATACTTAAAAGACCAATTAAAATATGTTTAAGTGCTTTCTTGAGTTGAGGCCAAAGAATTTAGTCAGATGCTAATGGAAAAAAATTGGCAGTATGCATACTGTTCTACTTAATATTGCAATGCAAAAGGTTATTAAAAGATAAAATGCTGTAAGAAGCAGAGGCTGCATGTTCTTCTAAGTGTAAATTGCAACTGGCTTGGCTACTGCACTGCCAAATTGCAGTTAGAAAAATTAATACTTCAAGAGGAAAAGGGAATTGTAGCTGAACTGGACAGGTTGAGATAACAGAAACAAGGTATTTTCAAGCAAATTTCAAACTAGTAAGTATTTTAAATATGCACATTTAAAAAAAAAATAAATGTACCACACCAATATTAAGAGCTTAAAGGAAATGGTGTCAACCTAGTGGACGTAGTAACAGAACAGGATTTAGTCAAACTAGATAGGCTGAAGAAAGGTTATTGAACAAAAATCAGTATCTGATGACAGGAGGAACTAGGTTTTGGGTAGATCAAAGTAATGTTACACTGAAAGCACAGCAGAGAAAGTACTACATATTGTTGAATCTTTATGAATACAAACCCAAACCATTAGAATATAATGAGGTTACATGTAAAGCTGTATTTCTCTTTCACACTTCAGGAGAAGGACAATAAGCATACAAATTTGAGACTAATAATACCAATACTACTACTAATAGTAAATGTATTATTATGGTTTTTTTAATTGCTTCATTTACAAACTGCAACCACGGGGCAGCACAGAGCATTTCTTAGATACCTAGCATATCTAGGAAATATCACAAGGGCATAACTATCTGGCACTAGTGCCCATGATTTGAAAGCTTCAGAAGCCAGCCTAAGTTCAGGAAAGAGAGGTGAAGTTAAAAGCATATCAGCTCAAATGCAAATTTAAAAGCCTGAAGTTTTTACAAAAGACCTACAACTCAGAAATCACAGGCAGCCCTAATAATAGAGTGAAAGATTCAAACATGATTTTCAATATACAACTGGATCTTAGAAAATGAACAGACTAATACAGCTGATGGAGAGGAAAATAAATCACAGCAGTCAATATATAAGAATCAAATCTAGAGAGCTAGGATGGGATTGGAAAAGGAAATAAAGAAAAACCCAAACAAATTTCTGAAGCATGTCTAAAGCAAGTAAACAAAGAATCTGCTGGGAAGGAAAAAGAGAAAGGGGATAAGAACCACTTGGAGAAACAATGATTGTGTTAAAGAAGTTCTCAATGAAAAAAAAAACTTACACAAACAGCTGATCCTACAGCTATTTTCAAGTAACAGAGACAAAGCATTGCCAGGAACCAGGGGGTCAAAAAGATACTGAAGTGGCAAGTTAAACAGAAATGCATCAACAGGATTGCCTGGAATACATCTAAGATTTCTGGCAAAGCTCACATTCAAGTGGACGAACTCATTAAAAACTCCCTGTAAAACAGCTGCATAACAACACACAAACATACCCAGGTTCCTGTTCTCACTCTATACAGGCACCATATTTTTGCCCATCTGTACACTTACTGTCTGTGTCATTGCTGTTTTTCATGGTGCAAAAAACCCAATCTCTAATATGCATTGGTATAAAACACCCATCTGCAACTCCCCTGTCCTCAGGCCTTGCTAGAACTCCGCAAACTCACCACCAAATGTACAATGTGATGAGCAATACCAGGCACAGCTACAGGTTGGGCAGAGAAGAGATTCAGAACAGCCCTGTGGAGAAGGACTTGGGGGTGTTGGTCGAT
>WYDI02006806.1:0-37879 GCA_009867235.2 Psittacus erithacus
CATTGCTACTGTTACAAAGCCATCACATTCAGCATTACTTAAAACTGATTCTAAAGGTTTATATTTCATTTAGTAATGTTGTGCCTCCCCTTGTCTCACCAGGCTGCAGCTTGGGTAAGAAACTCAATGTCCTCCTATGAGGCTGGGTTTATGCCCTCTTGAAAGAGTCAGTTAATCACTCTTAGTGTCATAAAGACATTTGCAGTTCCCTTCTAGCCCAAGACAATAGTCTAAACACCCTCCCATGGGTGTCCTTGAGCGGCAGCCTCTGCTCCACCCCCAGTTTCCATCTTCTCACAGAGAAGGGGCTGAAAGGCATCCAGCTCCGACACCAGCAGTGTGGTATCTGCGCCTCTGGGCACCGTGGCAGTGGGCAGCGCAGACTCTAGGGATGACAGAACGAATCCGTCCTACACCTGGAGACACGCTCGAATCAGCGTGTTCATCAGCATGTTCGGCACCAGCGTTCAGCAGCCGCGTTCATCAGCGAGTCACTGCCCGTCCCACAGTCTCTTCCTGTGAAACAGAGGTGACAAAGAAATCGGATCAAGTGCCTACGCTTCCTGCAGCCCACACGGGGAGCTCTGCTCTGTCCCTTCCCTTCCGAGCCGGCAGGCCTGCTACATGGGGATGGAAACACTGAAAGCTGCAGGAGCAGGCAGGCACAGGGGTGAGGTGGAAGTGCATCTCGTCTGCTGCGCCCAAAGGAGCACTTTGCACGTGTAAACACTCGGGGAAACATCTGCTGCCGGGAAAAGTGCTGCATGCCAGGGAGACACAGCCCGTGTCTCCCGGCATTGTCTCCCGGCATTGCTCACCGTGAGCACCAATGCCTCTGCCCGCTCCCCTAAGGGCAGGGTCCCCTCCATGCTGAAATGGGGCTGGCTCTGTGGACCAGCCTCCATCCCTGCCATATAACTGCCTGCCGCAGCGGTGGTATTCCCTATGGCGATGTGAATGGCAGTCTAGCAGGGCTGCAGTGATCTGTATGACTGTAATTAGCTTTAAACTGGGCAAGGAGACATGTGGACCAGAAGTGAAGCAGGCATCTAGAGACAAGCAATGTTTTCCCATGACACAGGTCTGCTGAGCCTTCTGGGCCCCACTGCAGTCGCCTGGTGTGACTCAAAGCATGCCAAGACTGCTCCACTTTTTGCACAAAATGAGCCAGTCTGCAGGACAAAGGGAGTTAAAATTAATTTGCTTCAGCGTTGTGCTTCTCAGTCCCTGTTTGCACATTCCCATCAGTGCTAGTGTTGGCTTTGATGCGTATTTATGTACAACATGGAATTGTACAACAGTAATAGCCTTGCCATGTCTTTATGTTTCTTTTCCAAAGAAGAGCCAGCTATCATCAGCAATGTCAGTTTATTTAGAAAGTATAAATCAAATCCATTACAGCAACCATATCTGAAGAAAATTGTCCAAAGTTTGCCAAAAAACCTCTGCAGGTCAGAGGTTTCAACTTCTATTTCCAGTACCCAGTTAGGAGATAGAAAAGTAGGGCAGCTGTAGCTGTGGATTGCCAAGAGATGCTGCAACTCACCTTGGGGAGGGACCAAGGACACAGGACTCTGGCCATCATTCATCTGAACCAATAAGGCATATAAATCGTTAAACGCTGTGATGTAGCAGAGCCAGGCTGCAGTGCAACGCACCTGCACCTCTTTTCCTTCTTGATTTTTGAACAGCATTTGTTTGTCTTCCTCATCCCTGTCCTAAAGCCATTCCCCTCCCACTGGAATGACTGTGCTAATGACCATGGCACCTCCGCAGTGTAAGGAGAGAGTGAATCACTGCAATTTCTCAGGTTTCAGAGCCAGGGATTATCTTTACAAATGCACCCAACACTGCTATAGGAAAGTGGCATTTGCAGGACATAAATACTTTGTTTCTTTCCTGGGTTCTTTGTTCTTCAGGGAACTCTAGGATCATTCATTTCGCTTCATTCATCTCCAGGCTAATGAACAGTGCAAACCTGCATCCAGAGAAAAATGAAAGCCATGGCTAATGGTAGAAACAAAATAAATGACAAAAGCCTAAAAGTAAATAGCTTTGAAAACTGATACACTTCAGTGTGACATGATAATGCAAAAAGGTTGCCTGTGCTGGTATTATTTATAATTCCCTGAACATCTGAATTTCCTCCAGCCAGCATGCATTAAGCACAATCCAGGGCATATGCAACAAATCATATTCAATGATGGAAAGTTGGGAGGAAAAGCAAGAGCTCAATCTCTCTTGATTACAGCAGACAGAGATTTCTTTTTCATAGACTGCCAGTACATTACTATATGAAGAAGACATGAAAGGACAACAAAAATACTCAAATCAAAGTCCTTCATGTACCAATGGATGTATTTGCTCATAAATTTGACTAATTAAATGCAAACCGTTGTCAGGAAATGTTCAGGATATTTAAGCTCTCACTCAAACTGCAGCATCCAGCCATGAGAGGAAGCATAGTCCTGGAAAGCTGAGTGGGGTTTTACTCTGGCATACTGGATGCAAACCACTGCTGTGCCTCAGCACAGAGGCACGTGTTCATGAAAAGATGCATATTATGGTGGAGAACAGTAGGTCCCCGAAGCTCTGCTAGAGCAGGATTGATTCAGTAAAATGTGTCTAACTGCTTGGAGTACCTGTACGCTTGGAGTACCAGCCTTAAAGCCGAGCCCCATGTTAAACAAAAATCTTATTTTCAAGCCAAATGAAATCCTGCAGTTTCCATCTAGAGATCATTTCATTTCAGGCAGTACTTCTGAGAACATCTAAAGGTTCTGAAAAGTTACTGAAATGTATTCAGTTTGCAAGGGAAGTTTTCAGCCCCAAAGGGAATTTCATCACACCGAGATCCATCTTTGAAGAAGATGCAGTTAGAGGTCACAGTTAAGTACCACTCTGCTGCAGTGATCTGTCAAATGTTCCCAGCAATGCATTACTGTGGTAAGATCAGAGATGTTTGCCTTGCAAAGGTTAGCCAAGCTTTTAAAATTCACCAGGTCTCAGATGTTCCCAGCCTGGGACAGGTACATGGCAGCGCTGCTCTGACGTATGTTGAAGGAGAAAAAGGAAAGGCATGCTGCAGGTTACTGCCACAGCCTTTGCAGATCTGCTGTATGAGTCTTCAGATGGTTGGGTTTAGCATCATTTGCTGATATCAAAGCTGGCAGGGCATTGTTTTCCACTTTTGAAGGATGGCTGTATTTTGCTCCAGTCAGTTCAGTGGCTGAAGCATAGCTGCAGCACTGCTGCATGTTACAGTCAGAGCCACACTCACTGCCTGGCTTTACTGTTCCAGCTGCTACCGCTATGTTTATATGTCTAACAGACGCATTTCAGTTGTTCACAGGATGTCAGCCCACAGTAGTAGGCCCACTGATGCTGCTGTTCTGCTCTTGTTGGCAATGCTAATTATGTAAAGGCTATTTAATGTTGCAAATAATTAAAATTATTTACAAGCTTTTGGATACTTTTTAGGAGATAAAAAGTAGAAGAAAATGTATGCACATTTCTGTGTATATCAGTGGATTTGTGCATAAATGCTCAAGTCTTCTAGGAAGTGGGGAGACAGTGAAGAGAATAACATATAATTAACACATCCTCTTTTCTTCCTTTGGCGCAGACATGTCTTTAGATGAAAAGTGTGGAACATTAAAAGCATTTGGAGTGTGTGGGACAGAACAATGTTGAATTTTATTTAAGTCTGTCACTTGCTACACATTACACGAAAAGCAGCCTGGTCGTGCTCAGGGATCTCACCCACTGTATTGCTTTTATACAGGCCCCTGCCATGGTGGAATTTTTCCTCCAAAAGGAAGGAATTTAGAGGCTAGTTTTTCCTGCTGTTGAAGGCATTCAAGCTGAACAAAATGAAAACATATTATAGGCTTGTTCAGCCACTTAGGTGTTAACCATTTAACCTTCACCTTGCTTTAGCTCATATTGTCATCAGCTGTCTCAAGGCAGCACAACATAGCTCAGGATCACACAGCTGGGTAAAACACTGGTTAATGGGTAACTGCAGAAGTACACACACATCGAGGAGGCTCCATGAGCTTTCTGATATGATCCAAGTGAATGTGAAAATAAAGGGATTACAGGCAGGCAGCAGCAGATTTCCTTGCTGGCAGCATTGCAGCTCCTGGACAAGGCTGTTTCTTTTGGAAATGCTGATCACCTGCATTACAAACAGCTGGTGAGGAACAGCCTCTCACACAGGCCAGTGACTTTCTCAGTGCTAAAAATACATCCTGGACTTAATGAGGGATTGGCCTACAGAAGTGACAGATGTGTCCGTATTGAACAGATACCTCCCTGTGACCAGTGGCATGAGGCACTTCCCCATGCATGAGTGGAGAGGGGTGCTGATGCTGATGAATGGAAATGCACACTGCAGGATCATCAGCTTGCTGGGTAACAGGAGAATGAGGTTTGTTCCTGATAACTGTAGATGCTGGGATGTACACACAGGTACTTCTGTTATAAAAAGCTTTTTAATTATGCAAATCCAAATAGATAAATGCGCTTTTTTGCTAAGAATTAAAGACTGTTACTGCATTTTACTGGAGTACTTGTAAGCTGCTTTTACAGCTACTGGTTATTCAGGGACTGCCAGAATATGCTGAACTGCTTGTCAGAGCTGTTGATGGCTCCTGGTAGAAGAGTTCTGATAGAAGGTCAGGGGCAGATGTTTCTTGCTCACCCCAAAGCTGACACTTGCAGCCTTGTAGCCCAGAGTAACAAAGGCAGGATGAGCCTCAGCCATTTAAGACTTCAAACCTTCTTTTCTTTGGGGAAGCCTGGCTGGTGCAAAGACAGCAAACCCTGCTTCTGTACAATAAACATAATGATGCTGTCTGCAGATGGACTTCAGTGTTAGTCCATACAGGGATGCGCTGTTGAGTGTGGACTGTGTCACTGGACACCAGCGGGGACCTTGGGAAACAGTCCCATCTGAGAGAGCTCCTATTAACTGCTCTTATGCTGATGCAGGACACTGGTGTCAGAACACCTCTAATTTCAACAAAGAGGGTTACTTCTGAGTCCTAGGTAGCCCCTCCAGAGAAAATACCAGCTCTTGTTGCCATCAGAGGCTGCTACATCAGTTACAGGAATCACAAGAGGGTTTTTGGTCCTAAGCACCCCCGGACAAGGCAACAGAAAGCTTTCTCTAGTGACAGGCCTTTCTCAGTATGCAGCAAGTCCACAGTTTCATGCCGAAATACTTCTAGATACTGCTTTCCTGGTTTAGTGATGTATGTGCCCACCCCAAGCCTGTACCCCCCTGGATGTGCTGACAGTATAAAGTGAAGCAAGACAAACATTTTAAATCTCCACCTCCTGAAATAGAGATTTTAAGATTATCAAGGGCACTATACCATACGATTTATAGATCAAAACCAGGTGCTGCTTTATCAAAGGACAGCATTGCCTTGAGTGCAGATTTGCAGCCGTAAGGATGTCCATTTTCCAAAGTCAATGAAGACAGTGAGACACCAGATTTTACTTAAACTATATATTTTTACATAAAACAACTTTATGTTACAATAAAATCAGATAAAAATCACAAAGTTATATAATAAGTTCATAAAGAAAAAAATCAAGTTTTCCTTTTATATATATATAAAACCCAGCATTTACTGCTACTAGGAGTCTAAATGTTAACATTGACTGCCTATGGTCAATTTGAAAAAGAAAAAGAACATAAGAAGAGGAAATTACTTTTTCACAGCAGACAAAAGGACGAGGTAAGAGATGTTTTTACAATTATCCAACTGTAGCAAACACTTCAGTTTTCATTGAACCATATACTAAATATAATAAACCCAAATAAAAATATACATTTAAAGCACTGCAGTGTTTTCCCACAGTTGTGTATCAACAAATTGTCAGTCATTCACTAAACTTTACTTGAAACAGTAAAAACAGGGTGTATGTTTATGTTTAATACTAAAATCTCATAATAATCTAAATATTTTGGTATAGCAGACCACACTAAACACTCTCAGAACCTTCAACTACAAGGGATATATTCATGTTAAAAACAATGTGCTTTGTTTGTCATTTATGATGAGTTTTATAGAATATTATGTTCATGATCACTATTAGGCAATTAAATGAATACATCGAAATGCTGCAAAATACTTTTATTGAGCACAGCTCCTTTGTCGCATACCCAAGTTAATCAACATACTGCAAACTTAGAAGCTGAGTTCCCAAGTCTTACATTATCGGTCTTTTTAGCTAGTATATGGCTAAAATAATTATTGCTGACCGGTGTTAAAAACCAAACCAAACCCAAACAAAAATGTAACAGCAGACAGGTTTTTGTCAAGTGCCTTTCTTGTACGTACCCTTATTACCAGCTAAGTAAATGACCACAAAGTAAAAAGAAATCTATTTCAAAATGTGCATATAAAATTTCTGGAGGTATAGGCACCTTCACCCACAGACTATGTTTAGGCTTTCTTGTAAGAAAAAAACCAAACCAAACCAAAAATAAAAAAGAAAACAAGAAGCAGAGCTAAGACAAAACACAGTAGAAAGTCAAACAGGTTAGACATGAGGTGAGACATCCAACAGCCACAGGGACGCAAGCAAGCTCTCCCAGCCAGGACCTACCTACTCTGCCCGCAGCCCGCTGAGAGCCCTCCTTTGAGAAGCACCTTTGTCACATTATCATTCACTTCCCGACTCTGTATTTCACTTCTGGTACCTTATCGTTTATCACAGAGAATGGCATTTAAGACAAGCAAACTTCATTTAACTGCCAAGTTTATATTCTAATGCTGAGCCTAAAGTACTGCTGTGCTCCTGGGGCACAGGACTCCATTCGCGGCATCCCCAGACAGGCTCTGCCACCCATTTGGAGCTCTCCATCTGGAGGTGTGTCTGGATTAAATGTCTTGTGGGTACATATTGCTCTGCTTAACACACTGGTGGTTGTTAAACATGATTCATGGAAAGAAAAATTACCTTAAGTTAGCTCTGTCTTACTGTTACTAAACTGTGACCCACCAGGCCCAGCCTGGGAGTCCTTGCTGCCTCACGGACCTCCAGGAGGTGAACATGCCCTTCTGCAAGGTCTCTGGTACTGCTGAGCCTGCACAGGATGGCAACAGCTTTTCCTATTTTTGACTGGAAGTGGCTGACCATAAACCAGAGCATTGCTGCAATGCTCTCATGCTGCTCAGCTCTGTGTGTGGGCATTCACCTTCCATCCCTCACACTGCCACGTTTGTGATATGCTGAAGACTTTTTGATAGACAGGCTTGACAAGCCCAGAACTGCCCAGACAAAGACGGGTGAGCTGACAGGTCACCATTGCCATCCTAGACCTTTGGCACATCCACAGCTCGTAGGCAGAGCACATCTTTCACTGAAGCTTCTGCTGAAACGACTGTCAAAATTAGCTGCTGCTGCTGATCCCCCCCTTATACCCTTCCCTTCAGATTCAGCATCAGCCACATGCTGAGCTGAGCCAGGCATTTCACCCTGATAGCAGTTTTATCTTTGTTAATCCGTAGGCTCAGGAAGACAGCGCTATATTCCTTACAAGCCATTGATGCTTTGAAGGGTTTTGCAGAGATAAGCATTCGAAAGAGCCTAACGAAGTGCAGTCTTGTAGCTGAGAAACTCCCACCAGTATGAGGTGGCAGTAACAGAGAGCTTTTCTCCTGTCATTCATGAAGCAGCCAAAGGTGGCAAGAAACTAATAAGGGAGAAACTGAACACTTGCAAAATAAAATACACAGCGTAGAGTGCAGAAACCTACAGACAGCTATTGAGAGGGAGACATGGGCTCCCTGAGCCCAACGAGCATCGGGTGCGCACCTGCTTTAACACCACAAATGCTTTTGCTGATGCTCCTCCAAAGCAATGGCAGTGGCAGGGAGAGCAGGGGGAACAGCAAATCCACTCCCGCCCTTCTTAATTCATTGAGCAGCTTTAAAAAGCATTCACCCTAAATCACTCACATTAAAATAAAATCAGGTGTTTGCCTAGAAAATGAGCATTGTCTAAATAACATTTGTTTCTGGGCACAGATGCACCCAGTGTAAATCTGTTTTTAAAAAGGCATCTTTCGAATGTCAGAATATAGACAGAGAGAGGTGGCACTGGAATTCTTACAGAAGAGACAGTTTCCTTCCAGTGAGCTCACTCAGTAAAGGAGACACCAATTAGATGCAGACAGAACACTGAAAAGTACTAATTTTGATGAAAAAGCACTTTTAGACCAAACAAAAACCTATTTGTGAAGTTGAGTCAAAATCAGCAAATAAAGATCCAGCCAAATAGAACAAGAGCAGAAGGTTAACCCCCTTTATTCTGGGGTGTGAAAAAACGTTTGTTTTTCATGTGGAAATAATTTATTCAAAGATGAGGCTAAGGTCATTTTCCAAAATGTGAAATAACAGATCCAACAGAACATTCTTTCCCCTGGAAAACAGTTATGTCCCTCTATTTTTACGTCACTGAATATTTTTAGGCTTTGTGCTAATACAAAGTAGACCTGTTTGTTTCTCTTTTTGGCCACCAAAAAACCACCACCCCACCGTTATTCAGCAGCTCTAACACAATAAAGGAGCATTGCACTGGTAAGCCTGGAAGGCAGTAAGACACTCTCCAACTCAGTGTCAGAAGAGGCCAGCACAGATATTTCTTGCTAGGGCCACCAGCTGGTTGCTGGCACTGGGGCCACGCAGGCAGGATGGGCAGCGAGGTGGGATCCGCATGGTATGGCCGACAGCTATTGGCATGGGAAGTGCCAAGCACAAGACCCTTATTAACAAAAGACCATGTAACTGAGGTAGGATAGACCCTGCCATCAACCACCTGGAGGAAAAAACCTGTGTCCAGAGAGAGAACCCATGATTGCCCAAGGTGAGATACACCTTGTCTAAAGATGCCTCCACTCGGGCTTGATGGAAATGGAGTGATGACCTACTTCATTGCTGATGGCATGGGGAAACCAGGGTTTGCCCAGCACTATATTTTAATAACAAATAAAAACAAGCTCTGCAGACCCTCTCTTGGACAGGAATGAACATTTCTTGGCCCCAACAGCGTTTGGGGCCATCCCTAAGCAGGTGGCTGCCAGCTGAGTGCAGCTCCTGGTTTGGGGTGCCTGTGGGGATGGGCTGAACCCCCAGTGAGCACAAAAAGGGGAATAAATGCATCTGTAGGATGGTGCAGGCATTTTGGTGGGGGAAGGCTGGCTACCTTGGTGCTCCCACTGGGAAGGAGGAGGCATATCAACATTGGGATGAGTCCCTGAGGAGAAGGGGTCACAGTCTGGCACGCAGAGGTTATTGCTGAGCCACCACAGAGCATCAAGGAATAAGCAGTGAGACTGATGGTCCCCACCCAGCAAGCACATGGGGCTCCTGTCTGGGTCAGGAATGAGGCCAGGCTGGTGTCCAAACAAACGCTTTGGAGAGCCCCCACTGCCTCTTCCTAGCGCACTTTGGAAGAGGAAAAGTACAGTGAAAGAGGGAGAAAGGTTAAAAGAGATGGAGTTTGGGGGAGGTTTTAAAGTGATTATACATAGAAGCTCTCAACTTACTGCTGTTGGGAAAGGAAAAGAGAGAAAGAAGGTAATTATAGCAAGACCTTGAATGTGGATTTTCTCACAGTGTATAGCTCTATCCTTAACAAACAACTCAGTTTCCTTAACAAACAACTCAGTTTCAGAGCAATAGCAGATAAGGAAAGCATACATTTGGGACAAAACCAGAAGAGACAGGGCAGAGATTTCTCTAAGGACACCCCCACCATTCCTCTGGTGGGCACGAAGCACCCAGAAATAACCACCCGTGTCAGAGCTATGCACTGGTTTAATGCACCAGCATTAAGCTCCATCTGTTAAATTGATGCAGTCCCATAGAAACACTTTTCTTGCATTTTAAGAGTGGCTTAATACATTTGTAATGAACTGGATCTGAGATAGACCCAGCTAAAGTGGAAAAAAAGATGTGGATTAACCCCATCTACCCAGGTTCCTGTTAAAAATCATATTTTATGTTAAAACCAAGAAGGAAGCCCTAAGACTGCTCAACAAGAAAAAGGAGCCAGAAGATGGAGCAGAGTCCTCAGTGCAAAAGCAATAAACCACTGTTGATGAGAAGGGCCCTGACTGGCTGTACTGCTTGCAGCTCATAGTTGTGTTACCTGTGATTCCCAAGCGATGCAGGGATCAGCTGCAGTTCAAGAGCTCTAAAGCAGCATGGAAGGAGAGGAGAAGCAGGACCATTAACTTCCTGTGAAATTAGGGTGTTTATCTGACTTGCTATAAAATAAAAACCATAAAAATGCAGATTACTGGTGCACAACCACACAGAGTTTCTGATGTCATTCTCAATTCTGAGCAGTCTGATCTAACGCCACATAGTCTGATCTAACTGTTGACTCTGTAGACTGTAGACTGGCAAAGTCTAATTTTCACACACCTCCATGCTATGGACCTGGTTTTTATTTGTGTTTTTATTTGTATTTTTATTTTTAAATATCAACATCCTACAACACTTTCTTTTAAAGAGGTCACAATGCTTCTGCAAGGTCCTGGCTTCACATCATTGTTTAAAAGGAGTAAAAGCAAAACCACACAAAGTAGTCCAGTCTGAAAAACAGGGGTTGAAGGTAATGCAACAGTGCCAGATAAAAATCCAAGGGACAATTGCAAACAGAACCTATCTCCAGCATGGGGATTATATATCCATGTGTGAAAGGTATTCAATGCATGTTTCACAGTAACTCCCCTTTCTTTTAAAAGTCACTTTTATAACAGATGTGCTGAGGGAATAAAAAAGCCTCTAAGCATGACCATTTTATATCAATCACTGCTGGAATGCACTAACACAGTGCTTAACCAAGCTTTCACCTGAATTAAGCAAATAACAATGCCACATAAACAAAAGTTCTCTCCTGAATTAATTTAGATCCCATGTAAATAGATTCTCAAACAATGTTATGGAGAAAGAAGAGAAAGAAGCTGAAAGCAATCATAGGGGCAAAAGCAAAACTTGGGCTGAATTCTCCTTTCTGGCCTTTTTCACATCCCTGTCTGTGATGAAGTGAACTTCCTTCTCACTGGAGCCCAGCGTTATGACCTTGCATTTCTCCACACATACTTAGAGCTGCTGAATAACCAGTTAGAGCACACAACAGCATTTCTGCTGTTTGGGTTGGGGTGGGGTTTTTCTGGACAGTCTACCTTGGTGACCAATCCCCACACTACTGTCAAAGATACACGAGGTGAGAATGCAGAAATCATTGGAAAGGACTCTGATTTCATGTGGTCATGACCCTGCCAGTCTCCTGGGCAGAAACGTGCTTCTCAGCAACACCTTCAAGAAACTTTATATTGCTTTTCAGATCAATGTCTCCTTCACTATTGCAGAAGTTAACAGTGATCAAGTTGCACAGAGGTGCATGCACCCTGTGTGGAAACCAGCAACATATCACTTCCTAAAATACATATCTGGTCCCAAGACTCAGGTGGGCATTTTTCAGAGATGCACATAATGATGGAATTATATGGGTTCAAAACTGAAGGCCAAAGACAGATGGCCTTGCCAAGCAAGAGAAGCTGTCCTCACCTACAGAGTAAGATGCTTGACTTGAAGAGCTGAAATACATTTCTATGTCATTGACTTTGTGCTGTATGGGTCCAGGCAAGCACATGCAACCTATATCGGAGGTTATCTGATATCCACTGGATTTCTTTTTTGGTGAATCAGGCCTGATTGACATGGTCCCTAAAGATACCGATATCTGTGTGAAGTGATTCACTTGACTGCAGCTCATCACAGGCACATTTTACACACTGCAAGAGCTCCAGCTAATCGCTAATCTTCTCTCTGCTCCGCCAAGGAATAAAAGTTGATGATGCTTAGGATTGCCTGTAGTCCAGACAAGAAAAAGACTAGTTTTCTGTTTCTATGGTTGCAACAGCCCTTAAGAAAGATATAAATTTCCCTGCAACAACTAACTGCATATTCATTTTAAGGTAGATCTAGTTCCAGATTCCTGAGACGGAACCCTCTACCTGTTCCCAACCCCACGAAGCCAGAGCAGCAATATATGAAGTTTCTAATCTCAACAAAGTTCAGTGAGCAGCACGATTGGTTTGGAAAATAAACAAATGAAAAAAATAATCCCAAAGCCCCCACAGCAAATTTTCAGCCTCTATGTACAAAACCAATGCAAACAAGTGGAACATTCTAGTTATATTTTGTAAAACACACATTTGGGATCAACAAAACATCAAACATCCAGACCCTAGATTACAAAAACAAAAATCTATTGCCATCTAATTGTCAACCCCAAGTTTAGACAGTCCTTGTCGGAAATCTTGTAATTCATCTATCTTCCCATCTAGTACATCTAAAAAATTCTTTAATTCAGTTTTAAGGTTGGTCTGCCTATGTTTGCTCTCTTCGACTTCTGTCCTTAGTGTTCTGACTTTCTCTTCAAGATCTTTGTTCTTTTTCTCAGCAGCCTTAAAGACAAAAGAGACAATAAGATGAATCATAGAGAAGAAGGATGAACAGCATTTAATAGGGGGTAAAGCAACAAATGACAGCTGGGCTGTAAAAGTTTTGCTTTGGCTTCAGCAAACTGATTAACAAGAGCAAGTGACGTGCTAGTCAGATGAAAAGGAAAGAATGCCCACGCAGGAAAGGACACATATTAACTGGAAAAGATGCTTTGCATCAGATTTTGTCACTTGGTGGATATCTTAAAATTCAGCTGGATTTAAGTCATGCACTGTGCATATATTTCTGTCATTGCTACAGCTGCAGAATTAGACTGTGCCACCAATTATATACAGTATTATCCATGGTGGTTTAACACTGGAAAACAAGCTTAGAAAATACTGTCTGAGGAATAATATTGCTTTATTCAGCACCTTTGGATTTACTGTTATTTTTTAAAGTTCCACTCCCTGTGAGCACTCGTGCAAGGAACAGGGCAGCGACGTAACACCTCCCTTGCTGCAGTTCATTCAATTATTTCCTCCTCTCATTAGCTCTTCTGCCTATTGTTCTCTGTTGCATACATGTAAGCACGTATTCTCATCAAAAGCCATAGATGACATACTTTACTCTCCTGAACCAAACAAAATTCATGTTTTTACAGTATCAGTATCTGCATTCCTCAGCAGCCGCCTAAATGATTTTACAGTGTTCAGATTATCAGAATTATGGCTTATTTGTTTGATTGGATTTCACTTCATTGATGAGATACTGCTTATATTTATTCTCTTTTCATTTATTGTTTTATTGCATTTGCACAACAAGTGACTTTAACAAGTGATGCCCAAAGCCCAGCCACTGCCTGGATAGGGCTCCAGCAGCCCAGTGAGCTCCAGTCTGCAGAGCACCCCCCAGCTACATGTGCAAATCAAAGCCACAGTGAGCTAGTCGATGCTGGCAAGGAATGACACAGCATGTAAATGCATCCTCAGGTGAACTTCTTTCCCTGGTTATGTGCAACCATGCTCATCTGTTTCTTTCCAAAAAGCCTTCCCTGGTGCCATTGTGGCAATTAGCCGCAGGTCTTGGTGTACTGCTCGACACACATAGCTGTGCTACGGTTCCACAAGCCCAAGCCAGCAGAAATATGGGATACAGGATAGCCTGGAATCTGCAGGATATATATGCAACACAATCCCAGGCAAACCAATTTCTGCAGACAGCAAGGCAAAGAAATGGAGCTATTTACTTACTCCTGTGCTGAGAAGGGCATGGGATATTTTGCATGTAATTAACATTTTACAAACTAGAGCTCTTTTGCCTTCAAACACTGATGTCTGAACAGATAAAAGCATATACTTATGAAAAAATAAATGTATCAACTATTTGAAAATTAATTTAATTGCTTAACTGTACCTGTAATTGTTGAGAAACAGATTCACATTCTGACATTAGCTGTGGTATAATTTCACCCTGCTTTCGAAGCTCCTCCAGTTCCTTTGAAAGCATGAAGAAAAAAAAATACAGTAGTGCAAGCTTCAATTTAAAACATAATGGAAATTTGAGACTATGAAATGGCTTTGCATATTTTATTATATTCTGCAAAGTATGAGGATGTAAAATAATCAAAATAGAACGTCTGCATTCCAAAACACATCATTTAATCACAGAATGGTCGGGGTTGGAAGGGACCTCTGGAGATCATCTAGTCCAACCTCTATGCTAACGCAGGGTCATCTGAAGCAGGTTGCACAGGATCATGTCCAGCCAGGTTGTTAATATCTCCAGAGAAGGAGACTCCACAGCCTCTATGGGCAGCCTGTTCCAGTGCTCTGCCGTCTTCAAAGTTAAAAAGTTCTTCCTCATATTCAGATGGAACTTTCTATGTTTCAGTTGTGCCCATTACTCCATGCATATATATCTGTATATTCATAAATAGTGCCAGAGGGCTTACATCTCAAAATACAATTATACTCTACTATATATGCTTACTATATATATATAACTACTATACTGTAATACTTACTATATATAGTCTATTACTGTGTGTATATATATACACACACTATATATAGTATATGACACATGATATATACATATATATTCACACATATATAAATATTCCACTAGATAGCTCTGTCCTGGTTCCCATGTCTTTACATTTCTCTCTGCATTTCCTACACGAAGAGGATATCAGCAGCTCCTCTTGCATGGCAGTGTCCATGAGCAGGCTTCATGCTGGTTTGAATTGCAGACCATGTAAAGGTTACTTATGGGTGGTGTAGACCTAATGAAGCACCTGCTAATGTAAGTATGCAGTCTGAAAACAAGTTAGTATACTGCCAATGTTAATGGAAGATGGGTATGTATTGTTCACAAGTCAATCAATTTTCTTGTCCATTTGGCACCATAAAAATGTGAATCTTGAAAACACTAGCAGAGTATAAGGGTTATTATACATGCTATTACCACAGAAAGGTTGGGAAGAAAGCATGACATTTTCCTTTGAAACATGGGGCTGAAAAAGATTATATTCATAACAGTGCATCAAAATCCATCTCCTTAAACTATTTCCTTGTGCTATCTTAAAACTCCTTAACAGCACTGCTTTTAAGAGCACCAGCAGAGATGCTGCAATGGCACATGGCAAACTTTACTGCACCTGCTGAGAAGCTTTTTCTCTTCATCCAGCACAGAGCATTTGGTCACTGTAATGAAGGAAAAAACCAAGGATCCCATTATTTTCACCACTGTTCAGGGGCTTGAAGCCATCAGTATCATTCTCCTTAGAAAAATGGACACCCTGTATGTCAAAAGGACAAACCAGGGTACTTTAAATGAATCCGAATTCCTCACTTTTGGCATTAGTCCTGAGATCAGAGGGAGACTGTAAAATGGCAAAGCTGAAGACTACCAGCCATCTGGAAAAAGAAAACAGGACTTGTTACACAAATGCCATATGATTTTGTAAATGATGTTTTTTTTAATGATGGTGCTGATGTCTATGTGAATTCAGGGATGGGGACTAGCAAACAAAACTGTTCTCTGCATACATCTGTCTGGCTTTGGGCAACAAGTATCACCACTTGAGCTCTTCTGTTAGAGGTAAAGTGTTGTATATGAAAGTATCACGTTTGTTAACCACTGCCAAATTAAAGTGTGCTGTCACAGCGCAAAATACATCATGAGACTGAGACTGAGGAACTCTATCAAACTGTTGCTAAGGAGCTGTACATGAAAAAACTAGAAACAGGCAACACCCTGAGACATTGGGCTGCTTCTGGCTGTAGGTGAGCCAGCCTGTAAATCTACATTCCAAGAAAGAAGCAGACAGACACAAACTCTAAAGCATGTAATTTCTGGGTTCAGGGCACTTACCAGCTCTTTGTCCTGAAGCTCTGTTTCCAGTTCCTGGAGACGTCTACTCAGCTGTGCATTTCTTTCCTTCTCTTTATTTACTTCATTGCACTGTTCCTCCAGTTCTTCAATCTTTAAGAAATGTCAGACATTAGATGAAATTTTTCAGATTTCTGAGAATCTGGGGCAGAACACAGCTGATGGAAATGGGCACTGCTCCAGTGAGCAGAGGGAAGCATGGACAATTTTAATTTGTCATGGATCTGTTTCCTAAATCATGGCACTTGATTCACTGCAATCAAATTATCGCTTCTTTCCTTAAAAAGAGCCAATTTACGCTTCCACTAGGAAGCCCCGGGACTGTGTTTATTCTCTCTTGCACAGTATCTCATATAAGTACTCAGGAATGCACAAAACACTGAGCTGCTAAAATAAGCAGAGCTGGGGATAAAATCTGCATTTCACTTCTATGAACCCAACACAAGACTATAAGGGATGGGTTTTCTTAACACAGCAAGGAGAAGAAATCTCTCTGGTGCTCCCAGCTTTGCCTCCTCAGGGGTTGCTTATTATTCTAGCTGGAGTTCAAGGGACAGACACATCATCAAAACTTTGGGGAGAGAACCAATTCAGGGCAACGTACGCCGCTTTGTTCTCTTGCCCAGGGATGTGCTTTGCTCTTCCCATATGTTCTGCTGCCAACTCTGGACTTCACTCCCAGGAGATGGGCCAGCTCATTAAAGTATGTACTTTAATTCTCAGCTTCATGTTGCTTTGGGATTATAACTTCCTTTATTTGAAGGTAGAGCAATATGCAAAAAATTGACCCAATTAATAAAGGAGATGGAACTTCCCAGGGCACTGCAGTGGTGCAGCAAGAGCGCCAGGCAAGGAGCCAACCTGGGGGTAAAGCTCAGAAAACTTCTCGTACAGAGAAAGACAGCACATTATACACACAGCGCTGCTGCGCAGCCTTGCTAGTCACTGGTATGATGACTTTGCAGCTGTAGTAAGACAGGGTTTTGATAATCTTTTCATATGTAGGCTACAGCTACTGAGATGTGGCATGTTTCATCAGTTAATGTTAATGAGAACAACTTTTCTGTACGACAGTACAGAAAACTAAAAATCTACACTGCAATAAATCGTATTTTCTTACAACATTCTGTCCCAGTCTCTCACTTCTCCCCTGACCAAGAGAGATCAGATATAGGAACCCAAACCATGTAACAACTAATACTAATTTTTAATGTAGAATCAGAAATACAGCTCTGGATTGGTCTCAGAATTATCACTGTGCACACCTAAAATACATGCAAGTAAGTAGAGAGTATCTGCCTTGGGAAAAGGTTGCCTCACGATGCCTCTTGGTAGGTTTCTGTTAAAGATGCGCACAGCCTTAGTGCTGGAGAACTCAGCTCACAGACATAACTGATGTCCTCATTCCCCTGCCCACTCAGGATTTGTTTCTAATACTGTATTGTTCCTAGCTTAGTTTCCTATGGGTCACCAGGCCATAACCACACCTTCTGCTCATTCATCAACTGGCAGTATTTAAGTGAGTTTTGAAAGCGATATGCAATAGTATTCTCGCTTTTAAAACCCTATCATTTTATCACCCTGGCCAGCAACCCCTGCTGACACCAAGTCTCCCAAATCGGGGAGCTTCATGTAACATGGCAGCACCAGTCCTCCCACTGATCCCCAGCCCTTTGAACTTCCCTGCCCACTGTGTGTAGAGGGAAATAGCTGCCTTAAACCCCCGCTGCCGACCTCTCTTTCTGAGACAAAATCTGTCTCCTAACACACACAAAGCAGCAGAGATTCAAGAGAAAGAGCAGCGGCAGGAGCAGCTAACTGGAAGAGACGGTTCCTCTGTGGGCAGGCTACCTTGCCCCTGAGCTGGTCATTTTCCTCCTTGCAGGCTGAGAACTGCTTCTTCCAGTGCTCGATGCTGGCTGCGGACTCCTGCAGTGCCGTGGTCAGCCGGGCGTTGCTCTCCCGCAGTGTCTGCAGCTCCGTCTCCCACTTCTTCACATTGGTTGAACTGAGAAAAACAGGGCACCATCAGGTGGCTTCACGTGATAAACCTGTGCATCATTATTCTTTACCTGACTGCAAGCTCATCCACCAGTGGTGTGAGCTGACCAGTAATTTTTTTGTTATAAGATCAAGCATACTGCTACATACATAATTGCCTACCTGAGGAGAACATAAGCCTTAATTTGACTGTCTCTGACAAAACACAGGATCTATCAACTCCAGCAACAGCGACTGGTGTGTTCAGAGCAAAAGTCCTGCTGTTGAAGCAGGCTGTAGGGTTGACAGCTGGGATCTCCACCATTGCAAACACATTCTGCCCACCTCCAGAGCCATGTGGCTGTGCCTCACCAAGTACCTCTGCACTGCAGGTCTGGGGATGTGGTACCCACGCAACAAAGTGAGTACACATTTGCAGCTGGTACAGCAGTTCAGAACAGAAGATGTCAGCGGCTGACACCATCTAGATGGGATTTCTGTTTAGCGTTCAGCCTTAAATACAAAAGTGTTACATAATGCTGAAGAATTAAACTACTCATTCCCCAAAGCTCCAAGCTGCAGTAAAGAGCACAAGAATAGAGAGTGAATGGAAGCAAGGCTTTGAAACTCCTTCCATCCTAGTTGCTACTTGCCTGTGAAGGTGTCTTCAGCAGGAGGAATGAACAAATGTTATGATTTGAAATAGGTTACTTTATTGAAATGTCAATAAAGAGAGATGGTGTGCTTCAAATATCATATATGCATAGTATATGGGTAATGCTGCTTGTGGTGCTGCTCCTTAATTTGAATAGCTTAAGAGTAGCCTGATCCTGATAGATTGTATTTCCATTGACAGATACATTCAAATGCAAGAGGTAGATAAGGCAAGATCCCAGTAGAGACTTATTCTATTTTAATGTTGTGACTTTGCATATTCCAATGCCTGTATTTCCACTATGGCTGCAAATTACTCTTCTCAGCATTTTCAAATTAATTTATGAAAGCAAATAGCAAAAAAATGTGGCTGCAAGGGGCATTGTCCACAGCTTTAGAAACATTCCCCTAAGACTTCTAAGCAGACTGATGAAATTATATTTCTTACTTCAACTTTTCCAGTTGAGTTCATTCCCTTTTATAATTTTACATATCCATATCTATTTTCATCAAAGTAAATATAGCAGACTTAAAGAGGAAAAGAGATTGGTTTCACATGTTATCAGCAGCAATTGCTCTCCCATGGTTTTAATGTTATTTCTGTAGCTCTAAAACTTCACAAACGAAGGTGGTTCTGAGAGTTGGCATCAGCAGAGCAAAAGATATCTTACTTCATCACGAAGCAGAACAGGAAAAGACTAAATGGTAAATATCTCTCAACTGCATACCGGGAGGTACTTGCTGAAATCTGCTCATTCATCCATTTTGCTCTATCATTTTAAATTAATGCAATTACATTTGAATAATTTCTGTTAATCTCATTAGCCATCAGATAATTACAGCATGCTATTCCAATGCAATTTAGGTATTAAGGGAACTTCACCTTTGGGCTAGAGCAATTTTTAATTTATCATTCTCAGACTTGAGATGTGCCTCAGCAGGACCTCCATGTGATGCCTTCTCATCGTCTGTCCCGTTCACACTAGATGCTCGAGTGGAAGATGGTGTTTCACGTCCGGATTCCTGCAGCACAACACACAAATGAATACTGGGTGTCTCCTGCATCTCCCGCTACACCAATTTCTTTGTAATCTTGTGCCCACACCACCCTGCTGAGACCTAGGCTGCACATGCTGTCCTGGCACAACAGTGGTAACAAACACATACCCTTTACATGTTGGCTACAAAGCTGGTCTGTTTAAAAAAAGAATGAAAAAAATATAATGATAATATAAAATGGCACTTTAAAGTGTTCGAAATATTTTTAAGTGTTTTCATGACAAGGTTTGTGTTTTCTAAAGGTTGCCTTTTTTTTTTTTTGAGATCATGAAACAGTACAGTGCACCATGAAGCACACAAAGTCCAGCCTAAAAATGAGAAAAGAAGGTACTGCTCTTCCAAAGAGATACCATTCATCCACTGCTTGGTGCTCACCAACTAAGGACAGGGTGAACCACAAAGGCTATGACCAAAGTCTTTAAAAAATGAGTATCCAAAGTAGCCTCTCAGATTAATATTTGTGGGCCCCACAAAAAAGAGTTAGTTCACTTTTGCATGTGAATAATGCATCTGAATTCCTTTCCGATCAAAATTCATCTAACTTTCCTCCAAACATTAGCCTAGGCCAAGAAGACACACTGAACAGGATTTATTCTTGCCTAATGCAATGTTTCTGAAATTCAAGTTAAACACATAGAGAGACTGGGACAACACCCAATTTCTTCAATTTGTAAGAAACCCAGATCTCCCTAGACAAAGAGGCACTTGGCTGTATCAAGATGTGCTGTCCAGAAAAGTGCATTGTACAAATATGCCACACAAGCTCCTTCCAACCACTCACTAAAGCACAGTCTCTGGTCCCACACCACAGCCTTCCATTAGTCACACCCAGGCAATGAAACGCTATGGCCACAAAAGTCAGTTTCACCACTGGCAAACCAAACTCCTACAAAAGTAGATTAGATGACAAAAAGAAGTATCTCGATGAATCCCATTTACTGTCTGCTGAAGCACTACACTGACTTACATTCCAGTGACCCAAACTATGTGTAACAGTACAAACCAAAAGATGTATGGCTTTCTCTGTTATTAAAACAGTTATAGCAGCACAAGAATTGCTGAAAAAACCTAGATTTTAATGAAGGCAAATGGATGGATGGATGGATGAAAAATATTCCTCTGACAATCCTAATGTCCAGCAGCTGACAATTACCTTTGGCAATCTTCATTTTATAAACTTTAAGTTTGCTGCCAGAAGCTGGCAGAGTCTGTTAGAAAATTTAACTTTAAATTATTTGTCCTGTATGTGTACAGGTATTAAAGCTGAATGACAAACCTGGGAATGATTGCTTGAGGTCTCAATTTTCTCTTGAGATCTGTCTCTTGCTAATTTGGCAGCTTCTTTTACTTCTTGGAATTTCTCTGCAAACTGGAAAAAGCATGAAAGATATTTATCAAAACGATTTATCATCTATTAAACAATTCAGATTACTGTGTTTATGTGGTTAATGGATCTCCAAAAGCGAGCAACTAATTTTGATAATTTAAAATTTTTGGCAACAAAAAAGCATTTTAATTCTTTGGCAGGGAGGTTCTTTCAAAAGGAATGGGGGTGCTTCTAAAAGAGGGACATCTGTGCAACTCTGGCCAATCACGGTAAAAACCCATGGAGAAAAAGGAGCTGTTAGTGTCTCCTGGTTTGATTTGGTTTGGTTTATTTCCTCCCCCTCCTCCACTTCACTTGGTGTTGGCAGCCTATTAAATTTGGAAGTATAAAAGGCATATGTTTGGATAAAAAAAATCATCAATGATGTCTTCTACTCCTAAAAGCAAGTCAATTAAATTAAGGAATGCAAACGAGCTCCTCTGCAGGCTGCAAGCAAGGGATTATCAAGAGATACAAAAAATGAGAAGGCAGATCTGAATGTATGATGGGGCCATACGAAAACACAGCTTTTCTAGTCTAATTTTCTTATTCATGGCAAAAATGAAATAAAGATAGAAGACCACAGCAAAAGGACTGAATGCATCCTGTAAGGGGGTTATATCAAGCTGGGGGAGGCAGGGGAAAGGAATGATAAAGATGAAAAGTAACGATCCCAAACTCTACAAGTTGCTGTAAGACATCTACTCTGAAGACAGCCTGGCACTTTTGAAATACAAGTATTATCACAGTCCGTCCGGATTGCAGGGTTTTAAACAATTAAAGCAGCGTTCAAAGTTTTAAAAGGATGATTGCAAACATGGAAGAAAAGGCGTTAACATTATTTTTTTAATTAAGATGCATCCAGTATAAGAATGGGTAACTTTGTCTTTCTGCTAAAAGAGCTTGGTTTTGTTTGCCTCTGTTTTGAGAAACTTGAAATGCTAGAAAGAAAGACATGTTAAAAGTTAAAATATGAATAGTTGTATTTTATAGCGCAGTTTGCGGATGAAAGGATTGCCATTATATCCTCAGATAATTCAGAACACTTATGACAAAACTGTAAATAAATGCATGAAACAAAATCACATTTTATAGTCAAGGAACAGGAAAAATCATAACCCACTTACTAACCTTGTCTCCTGACTTACAGATTTACAGCAGGTATTTAGCAGGCTCTCTCTCAGTAAAATATTGGGACCATAAACACTGATGAAACAAATCTTCTCCAACTGGTCTAAGAGAAATCTGGATTTACATGTGGAGGAACCTGTATTTTGTGTAACACACACAAATGGGAATTTCCAACAAATCCACATACATCATTCTTAAACCCTGTGGATGAAATTCGGGGTGTACCGTACGGCCTGTGACGATGCTTACAAATGAAGATTAGTTCTTGAGTTCTCGAATCCAACTGTTTTCTGTACAACAGCTGAAATTGCATATGCAACATATGCGCTCTTGGATGGCAGTGGTTAGTATCTGATGGCATGTGCAGTTACTACACACACAAATGACTTGATTACCTTTGTAACACTACAAAGATCATTAGGAACAACTCCATTACATTTTTTGCCTTAAGTGATTTAACTCCAACTTTACACAAAATGTATCTCCTGCTGTGACAAAATAGCTATTACAAACTGATTATTTCTAAAATATTGTATCAACAATGAGTTCTACACTTGGGTTTTTTGGAAATAGTAAAGGGCTGTTCTGAGTCTCTATTTTACAATAAATCTTTATGGGCAAGTATGAAAAATTTATGAGGGTTCTTCATGGACTATATGAAATATGAAAAAACAAAAAGAATTGGAAGTGATCTACCAAATTGTATTTTTGCAGCTATCCTCATAAAGCACACAGGAGACTGCTGTGAGAAATTATGTGAGTGGAGGAGAAAAGGGCATTATTCCACATTTCCATAATAAAAAACTGCATATGACTGAACAAAGCTAATCTTCAACATAAAAACAATAACGATCTCATTGCACAAGAGATGTCAGTTATGTCTCTAGTTCACCAACACATTTATTTAACACATCTGCTTTTAGAAACAATATAAAATAACTGAATTTTTCAGCATTTTAGTGTCGATCTTTGGCTCTAAGAGTTAAAATATTACCCTTCATATTTAGTGGTGTTACCAACAGAAAGACAGCTGTTACAGAAATGGTGGTGAAAGACTGTCTCTGCTTTGTTTTCATTCTTAGCTAATTATTACCTGCTAGATCTTACTTACAGTCCATTTTTGAAAGCTACTTTGAAGATCACTTAACTTGTTATGAAATTAAAGCCTTTCACTTGATTACTCTTCTAAGCACAGCAACAGGGTGGTGACAGCCCAAACTTGCGTAACATTACCAACGCTAATTGCTACAGGAGCAGAATAGGCGTTTCTGAAGCTATCCAGACCTCGAGGCTGTCTCTGACAGTGACTCCACAGCCACAATGTCTAATCACTGGCAGACATTAGAGAGATGCTTTCTCTCCACTAACTGATTTCTTCTGTCCCAAACATAAATAATTGGCAAGTAATTGATACTACAAAACCATGCGCCACCTCCAAGATCTAAGTTGACTTTGAGCTATCATACGATTGCTACAATAGGGAGTGCTTTTCAAATGTGAAATTCCTAGTTAATAATTGAAATAATCTTCTGTTTAGTAAATGAAGCCATGGGAAGCGTGGTACCAAAGGACAATGCATTTACAAATACCCAAACCCAACTAAAAAAATAGTCACGCTCCTTCTCCTTTCATCTTTACTGCCTTCATCTTCCTCTTCCTCCACCACTGTTCTCGGGCAGACAAAATTCCCCAAAATTAGGAAGAAAAAGAACAGAGTAGGAGAAATGCCAACTAAACACCACTCCAATAGTTCATCATGAATTATATGATGTATCTTCCCATGTCACAGGAAACCATGAGGCTAAGCTGCAATATGGAAAAGATCCACTGCTACCAACACTTACGAAGCCTTTTAGTCTGAGGCTGCTGCAGCCCGTAAGCATTGTTTGGTTATGAGCCTTGGCCAGTGAAATCTAATGGGGACTCCAGGATGCTACTGTGCATTGCGCTAATTATTTAAAGGCTGTTCAAATTTGCAGCCTGCTTGTCACCTGGGAAAATATATGTATTTAAATTGATCTTCTTAACATTTTATACATTAAAAAGCATTATTTTGTATGCGTAAATTTAAAGCTCCTGATCTGGCATTATATTTTATGTCTCCTACTGACAAATTGTGCCAGTGTCAGATGAAACAGCTGCTCCCACCCAAAGCAGTCTCATAAATATTTCATCGCCCTCTCAGTTTGCAGAAGGCTGGGTGATGCGATGTTCCTGTTGGGGAGCACCACCATGCCGTGACCCACAATGCATGTCACTTTGCCTGTGGCTTGCACTCAGTACCAGGCAGATCAGCAACAAGCAAGACTATTTACTCCAGAAAGTGGCCAGTAGTTTGCTCCAGCACAGCCAGGCTGGACCTAGGGGCTGTGCTGCACACTGGGGTAAGGAAAGGATCTGCTCCGAGCTTTCTCCCCTGCAACACAGCAGCTGGCAAATACCGCACATAGAATGTGCATGCATGAATGGAAATAAAGTCCTATGCTTCCCAGAGGCTGGAGCAGTTGCTTTTTGATGTGCAAAGTCTGGGTTTACTGGTTTCTCACCTGTACAAATCCTTGTCCCTGTGCCCTTGACTACCTACAGTTCCTCAGGTAGCATGTCTGCATTGAAGCATCCTGAATGATAGCAGAAATTTTACTTAACCACTTCATGTGCAAAATGCATCACTACTTGTACAGCACCAGCCCTGCCTTTTCATCACACCCAGGCATACCATTAATTCTCCTTTGGTTCCTGTTTTGATTTGGCTGTAGCAATGACTGGATAATGTCTTGAGACCTTTTTGAGGCACAGGGTAGGAAGGGAGGATAGGAGGGTCAGAGAGTCCTGAAAGAGGTAAAAAGGACCCGGAGTAGGACATCAACTTTAAGCCCTGGGATTCTCCCAATCAATGTGAATGGTAATTAGGTTACTGGGTCACTGAATGCAATTTTCATTAATGGCTCATGTTTAATTTGAACTGCTTTTCCCTATAGGTATGGATTAATGCTGAAGTATCTCAAGAGAAGCAAGGCATTACAAAGAGGCAATATCTTTTATTAGGCCAACCAATATACTTAAACATGCAAAAGTTTTTAAGCATGCTAACCTCTTCTCCTGTCTCATTGTTATCCATTGTTTTAAGCAGACATATTTCAGCTTTATTTAATTATTTAAAGCCAGGGCTATTGATCTCTGGTTTAGTGGAGTTTTAGCGTGTCCTTCTAATTCCTAAATGTTTCAATTATTTCCAGTAAAACTGGCAATATTTAATTTCTTTTAGAAAAGTATAATGATATCAATATAGAGTGAAACTTTATTTCACTATTCCTAATACATTTATACTTCTGTAATCTCTTCACCATCTCTGATCTTTCTTAGTAATGGGTCAATAACTAAACTGAGGAGCATGGATGATAAGAGATATCTTTGTCCCATTGATTGGTAGTAATAAAACAGATTTTCTTACATTTTCCAGGTAGGTAACTGTCAGATTATTAGGTTACTTTTAATAGACTGCCTTCTGCCATTTTCGGAAGTGCTCCCCTTAAGCTCCTCTTCAGTATTCTGATGAGAAAAAGTCTTTCTGCTGATTTGGAAACCTTTTCCTGCAAGTAGAAGGCTGTATTGTGGGCAGTGTGCCTTCAGTAGATCGTGCAATGCAAACAGATGTGCAAACTGATCTGGAGAGAAACACAGCTGGTTCCAAGGGCCCTGTGCCCACATGGCACGTTTTACAGCTTGGCTGTAGTGTGGCCACGTGAACATTAGAGAGCTGCTTTCTGATACCAGCACTACATTTATTCTAAGCACATGTTAGGACATTTTTTGACAATATGGTAAAACCTCTCTGACTAGAGTGCAAGGACCTCCAAATGATTCTTGTGCCTTGTTATACCCCTCTCATCCTCTGACCCAGCCTCAGCACCACCGGCTCCTTGTGGCACGTGGTGTATACTTAACCCCAGCCAGCACCATGTGGTCACCTGTACAGTTGCAGACGTGTGACTTCAGTCACAAATTACTATCTAATAGTGCTAAATTCTTTCATTTGGTGTCCAGTGGTTGCACTGTATCATGCTTATCCATTACTCAAAACAAGCTGCTCCCACCATAATCCTCCCATAATCTGATACTACATATTAGTTACTACCAACATCTCTTTGCCACAGAATATGAGCAGTCCCCTACAACAACATAAAATATAACCAGCACCATACCTCATTTTTAAAAGAACAGTTTTGCATGTGATTGGTTGGGTGGTCTTACATTACTGCCATGGCACCTTTATGGACATCCCGAATCCAAAAGTAATTCATCATGAAATGCAAAATATGCTTTAAGAAATACTTGCAAAAATTACGATTCTCTGGAAATTGCAAAATCCCAATAAATTCCTATTTAGTAAAATAGTAAAAGAAAATTAGTATAAATAAATTCCTATAAATAGTAAAATAAATTCCTATAACAATTCACTTGATGAAAAAAATCCTCCTTTTGCAGTGGTCTGCCTTTGCTATTTTAGACACTATAAAAACATCTTGTTATCCTGATTCTCTTCTTATCAAAGCATACAAGAGGGCAGCAACATGAGAGACTGTGTGCCAGGCCCAAGGACACAATGTTTAGGTAACTGACAAAACCCAGTAGCCATTCTTCAGGTGTCAACTATGTGTTAGATAAGTAGAGTTTTTTTACTACATGAGCAAACATCTCAGCTGCTTGTCGAGCACTTGGCAAGAGCAATAATCTAATGACAGAGGATGTTTTAAACTGTTGGTTATTCATGACAAGAGGCAGCTCTAGACTTTACAAGTCTGCTGTTGTAGCCAGTCCCTGGGCCAGGGAAGTGTTGCATTAATACCAAGCCCATGGCCAGGTTTGCCCTCTGAGAAAGGCAGCTTTGCCAGCAAACCTGGTGTCAGACCTCCCTGGCTGCTCATCCCCCTGTCACTGCCACGACTCACTGCCACCTCCTCAGGTCTGTGATAAAGCAGCTTTGAGTCAGGGCTGCAAATCACACCACTGAGCTGAGATGCCAAAAATGCAGTATTATTTTAAGCCAGATCAGTTTACTGAGCCTCCTGAGAGCAGTTTTGCAAAGCACCTGCAAGCCCTGGGGGCTGGTAACTCCTTTAGCTACCAATGGGGCAAGTCATCAATATGTACATTTCTGAGGCTGAGACAGCAACTCTTTCCCCCCAGACACATTAGGCAACTCTAATGCCAACAGTCCTGGCATATCAGTGGCTCCCTTTGCTTTTGGTGCCACTTTCAGCTGAAATGCGCACATAAACCAGGGAGATGCCAAAAAATACTACAGAGTTCAGGTTATTTCTGTAAACATCTGAAAACACAACTGCTTTCAGCAATGCTGGACAAGATACCGTCAAGGTCACCTCCTAGTATCATTGTCAGGGGTCAGATTTAATTTGCAGTTTTGGCTACAAAGTTTGCAATACTGCCTGCTTCTGTATATACAGACATTGGGTAATTATAGAACGTAGGCAACTTGCAGGGATGAAGAGGACTGGCAGGAGCATGCATCCCGGAAGAGTGGGATGGATATATGCAGTTCTTCATTAATAAGAAACAAGACAGACTTTGCTAAAATTCAGTGTGTCCCATTACCTTTGTCAGCTGCTGCTCGGAGGGAAAGCCCAAACCAAACACAGTATTTGCTCTGCTGTCTGCCCACTGGCCGAACTTCTGCGATGTTTTAGTGAAGGTCATGTTAGGTGTGATTGTGCTGTTTATGATCACCTGTTTAAAAACACATCAAAAAGCATTAAAAAGCAGAAGCCACACTGGAAATGCATATCCTAGCAACAATATCATCCAAAGCAATTAGCAGTCTAAATTGGGAAATTGCTGTATTCAGAAGATTTTTTTCCCAAAACAAATCAGTTTCAATCTTGTCTTACATCATGCAGGGATTTTGAGGTTTTGCCTTCTTTATCCAAAGCACTGTCACAGTCCTGCAGTTAAACACGGCTGCAGAAAGGTTACTGAACTCAAAGCAACAGCAGGAACAGGAGCTACAAAATTACCCTGGCAGAAATGCAGATGCAAACCCCTCTTTTTCAGTGTTACAAAGGCACACGGCTTCTCCCACCACCCCACCAAGCACCCAGGATAGCCCAAGGCCTCCAAGCAGGGTGTTCATTAGCAACATCTGCCCTCAGACTGGAAGACTGAAGTGGTATTTCACCATTTCTCCATTTGGCCTTGGGCCTCCACAAGTAGGATGGCAGAGACATGTCAGCAATTAAAAACAACAAAACCACAAGACAATTCTATGATTCTATAAGAAGAAATTGATAGCTTAATAGCGAGTTCAACTTGGGAGCGTGGTGAAGCACATCACCAACATTCAGCATAAATGTGGGCCTCAAGACAAATATTCTGTCACTTTACACGAGTTAACTAATATCTGCTTCACTACCAGCAACCTTAAAAGCAACAGTGGTTCTTGTAATTAAAGAAATAGCCAACAAGAGGAAAGTTGTTGGGATGAGGTCTCTAAGGAACTTAGAGAAGCAAGCATAAAATGTAATCTTGTAAAAAGGACTGAGATACATGTCAGGTCATTACGAAAAATCTCAACTTTATTGTCAAGATTCATCATTATATGAGTCTAGAACTCCTTCTCCTCAAAATTAATTCATGTACAATGTTTTTTCCCCTGCCAGAATGTGAGCTTTCTTTAGTAATGCATACCACCATTTCCAATATGCAAATTATGCAGTAATTAAGCCAAATCTGTGGGACAGTTTAATTAACATGATCAGGAAGTATCCTGGCAACATCATTTACTATGTATTTCAAGTAGTTTTTTCCTAAGCTATCATTTACATTTAGCAAAAAATGTGAATTAAATTTACCAGAGAAAGAGCTTTCCTTGCCACTGTCCCCCCCAACTTCAGACCTTTGTGCTGATGCTTTTATTTGCTTTCTTAGAAACCCCTCAGCTTCAGAGGTTCCTTCTTTATCCATCATCACTTTTAAATAAACACACAATTTTCTGCCTGTCCTGCCATTTCCTACCACTGAAAGTCTCATCCGAAGGATCAAGGCAAAGGAGGGCCAGGTGCTGGTACCACTGAAATCATTTTTTGCATGGGAATAAACGGGGCAAGAATGGGGGGAAGGTGACTCTGGAACCAGCTGGCCAACACACACTGCACAGAATCAGCTTTCAGGGTCAAAACATCTTTTTTAATGGCCAGTTGACAGGTAAAGGTGTAAGCACAGCTGCCCAGATGTGCTGTCCTCTGGCTTAGTCACACAACAGGAACACAGCCAGTATAAAATCTAAGTTTGATTTCAGAGAGGTAGGGGTATGACAGCGCAAATTAAGTATGAAGATACAAGGGTTGCATGATATAGGGAGTAACCAGAACAGGAGGAAAAGTTACCACCAACCTTGAAAAATGAGGATGCTTTCCAAAAACTTTAAGGAAAGTGCTATATGTATATTTCTTCTTTAAAAACCTTACAGCAGACAGATGAACTACTCACAAATGTTTGGCTTCTCAAGTTACAGAATTTATTTTAGAAGCTCTGAAATACCCAGAAATTTCAAGTAAATGAAGGCATCATTTCAGTCCTACTGTGCCTATCAAATTAGACATCCGTAGAGAAAAACTAATAAAATGACTTGCTCTACTGAAAGGCAAAAGCTTCACTCACTGGAAGCAGACTCTGACAAGAATAAACTTCCATACCTCCCACAATAATAATACAGTAAATACAAATACATGAAACACACCAAAGATCTATTTTAGACCACAGTCCAATATTATCAAAGATGCGATAAAAGAAACAATGAAGCCTGCAAATTGTAAACCAAGGAACACCTCATTGAGTGATGAAATGCACTACACTAGCTTAGCACCTTAGAAGTTAAATTTTTCTATAGCCAGTGCAGAATCCAAGAAAAGGTTGTGGAGATCACATACCTTCAGGAAACTGACAGTTCATCTGTTAAATTTATAATAAGCTGCAATTAGTGAAACTGCCTGGAAGCTGGCTCTGCCTTTTCTTCCCTTAAATCTCCCTGTCAGTCAGGCACTTCAGAAACACCATGATCCTACAGAGAAGTGATAACTTAAGTAAAAGCTTAGCAGATTAAATCAGAGCTCATGGAAGCAGTTCAGAGGAGATGGATTCTGCGAGTACATTGTACTTATCTACTCAGTCTTCCTCCTCATCATGACCCCATTGCCCCATCACGCTTGCAGAAAGATGTCATAACACTGAACTTTGGGAGCATCAGTCTGCATGTTCATTTCCCATGGAAATCTGGTCACCATTTCAGAACAGAGACACCACATTGGCCAGGGAACAATCATGTTGGTTGTGTTTAGGAGAAAGAAAGGGCTTTATGATTTCAACGAACAATGAAAACTAAGACTTGCAAGTTCTCCCGTCAGGCAACCCAGCCTATGCCCCTCCCAAAGCTGGCTCACTCTTGGCTATGTGAGACCAGAAGGAAAGCACTCCCCACCACTCCTCCATCTCCCAGGCATAAGGTCTCCAGCCTGGGCAGAAGCCAGAGGAAACATTTGCAGCTACCACAACAGGATAAATCAACCAAACTATGAAAATTTTGGGGCTTTATGAAAGGAGGAGCCAGAATTTTCAAGTTGCAAAGGAAGAAGGGTCTGATAGGAAGGGTGAAGAAGGGAAAGGGCACTATTTGAAAGCTGCCATGGGCAAGACGAGCCTGCAGGCTCTTTTCCATCCCTGCAATCCAGTGTAATAATACTGTAAGAAAAGGACTCTCATCAATTCAAATGGGCTTTTATGAAATAGCTTTGCATTTGGACCTCATTCATATAATACACACATGGTGCAATTCCAGCATCAGAAATCGGAATAAACTTACAGACTTTCATACAGGGTAATAGATTCAAAAGACAAACTACTCTCTAATCAAATGTAATCAATCCCTGAAGTGGTTAAAGAGTTCTCCCTACAGACAAAGGCAAAGAGGAGATAACATAATAAGCACCTTACAGAATAACAAACTCATTCATAATACTCAGTTGTCTATATGTGGTTTAAAAAAAGTAAATATCTGCCTTTGCTCTCATCTACACGCGAGCAGATCAGACGGCAAACATTCCTGGAACATCCACATAACCAAACAAAATCTCGTACTAATTTCACTTCCTTTGGGAGAAAAACAACCTTGACAGATGTAAGTTTTTATGTGAAGATGACACAGAAAAATGTTTGCAGTACAAGGTAGCACTACATCAACCAGAAATTACTCCAGACGTTTAGAAACACAACGGGTATATTCATCAGATAAAAGTGAATGCAAATAAGCTGGCGTAGAGCGGAACATTCACAGGCTGTAACACACCCATCTCGCTGCCTTCCCACGGAGAGAAGCTGCCAAATAAATCAAGCAGGGAGAGGTCACAAGAAAACCTGAGTGCATAGAAGGAAAACAAAAAGCATTGGCAGCCCATGCTGCTCCTAATACACGAGCAGTGCCCATATATACAGCTGCCATTCCTTTTGGGGGATGCTTCAAGTATTTAAAGGGTTTCCTTCCCACACTCCCCATATCAAATGGTGCACTAAAGCGGAAAAGCCGATGTAGCTCCTAAAAAGACATTTTCCCAAGTCGTTGTTTCATTAACGTAAGGTCAATGCGTGCGCTGGCTGGCAGGAACACAGAGGGAGTGAAGCTGAAGCAGCACATGGGGTTTTGCCAGCTCGGCTCACAGCACACGCCCTGGTCACATTGGCCCTGACTTGCCAGGTTCACAACAGGGAAAAGCAGAGGTGAGCGCAAGCTCAGGTCCAAGGGAGGAGAGCAACGATTGCAGTGTGCTTTGGGCAGAGCCACTGGTACAGCCCTGGGGAGGAGAGCCAATGCCCTGGCAGGAATCAGCCAGGATACTTCCTCTGATGAGACACCAAAGGGGACCATGAGCCAACTCAGCCAGCCCTGTCACCAGCTTCTCTACCTGGGAAAAGACCAAAATAACAGCTATGAAATAGCTCATGAATTATTAGCCATATGTATTGGAACTGCATATATTGGAACTGCATTAAATTAAATCAGAAAAGGGACCTTTATTTTGGGACAAGAGTGCCACATTAGGAAATATTCTGGGATTTTTCCTTTAAATTCACATCACCTGTTATTCTGAAGTAATTTCACCTCACCTAACCTCAGGAAAGCCCCAAGGCCCGAGGCCATAGGATGTACTCATTAAGAAGTCACTACATTAATACCTCCCCATCTCGTTTTCACACCTCTGAATATGTGCTTTCCAGTTTGCAGCCCTTGTAAAATCTAATTTCCCCAACCCACCAGGCTGCTAATCTTCAGTAAAGATGTATCCCAGTCTAAAAACAGAATTGAAGAGGGAAAGAAGCTGCTAATCCTCTGGCCGCAGCTATCACAGGCTCAGCAGGTTCTTCCAGCCCATCAAGTCGACATGAATCAGAAGGGTTTGTGACACTGGATGTGAAGATGAGGAGACAGGGATGGATTTGCAGAGAAATTCTCCTTGTATCCCAAATGTTCAGCAAGTCCCTCGTGGAATTAACCCGCTCACATTTCTGTAATTTGCGCTATGCTTTGCATTTTCTATCATCCTTCCTACCTGTGCTGAGAGCTTCTAGACTTAGATGAAACATCTTTTCACCAATATGCCACTTATCGTAAACTGATCATTTCCGTTCTAGTCCTACAAAGCCAGCGCACACACCACACACACACACTGTTAATCAACATAGTGCTATTAAAGGGAAAAAAAGAGAGTCCCTTGCTAAAGCCACATAACAGAGTAAAGCATGAGCAGCACAAAGACATGCTCACAGCAGTGTAAGAACGTGGGGATGAAAGAAAGAACAGCCTTTGGCCAAAACACTGAACCTGTAATACAGAAGGATTAATTATAGTTGTTTTACAAATCAGGGCCAGCAGATGTGATCAAATCTTTCTCCCCACACTTCCTGAAAAGTCTTTGTAGAAGGTTCTTACAAAATAAGAAAAGAAGCCTAGGAAAACTGAAAGTAGCAACAACTCTTGTTCCAGCTTTGCTTTATCTGCTGCACCTCACATGTACATGGTGCTTTACCTGGGACAGGCTGAGGGCATGCATTAATTAGATTGGGAGCACTGCAAACATATGTGAAGAAGAGCACTGGATTTCTCCGTTTTGCTATTCCTCCTGCTCCACCCCATCATTTGTGCGTGACTGGGGGACAAAGCACAGGGTAGGCAATAGCTGCAGGACATCTACTACCAGCCTCTTGCTCTGGTTACCCATCATTTTATCCCTACAGTGCTAGTAAGCCTGGCCAGCCAGTGATTTTCAAGAGTTTCTGTTCTATACAGCTAAGCAGGGCAATAGCTATTTCACTCATCAAAAGACTCCAGAAGCATCCATAGCTACATCATGTATTTCTGCAGGAGGCGGGAGTGGAAGGGGAACTGCAGTGATTCATCCGCACTCTGCAAAGAGGAAGATGCCAGGATGCCTTGCAAGCCGCAGAGGACTTGCTGCAGTCCAAAGCATTTACTTTCCAACCTGAACTCCCTTTGCCAAAAGGAGACTCACCTTTTACAGATAAAGTCTCTTGTGTGTTGTTGCTGCTTGCTTTTATGGGAAAAAGAACCACTTCTACAGTTGCACATAGATTTTATATCTTGCATTACCTTGTGCCCCCAGAACAATTCAATGAATGATGAGATTAATTTTTAACCCCAAAAGCCAACAAATCAAACAAACCACATACAGTTCTTGTCCTCGCTCATGAAGACGGATGTAAAAATAGCCTCCCCCCACACCCAATAAAGACACTAATAACTGTTTTTCCTCTGGTAAAATAACTCTGTTGTAAAGCCCTTGCTGAGAACCTGTCTAAATGTAACAAAAGTGGGTTCTTGATTATGTGAATTCTATTAAATAAATCTCCTGCTACACCTACTCCATTGCGCTCTTTTTCTTCCCAAGGTAATTAACATCTCTGCAGAGCTGGCTTCCCACCTCCCCCACCCAGTCTAAATCTCCAAAATCTCCTATTTTTGCTTTGACATCTGACTAGATTTTTTTTTCCTTTTCGGCACAGCACACACATCCACCACCCACACGACTGAAAGCACCAGCAGCTGTTTCAAGAAGAAAATCTACAGCAAGGATTTTCGAACCCTTTATGCTGGAACAAATTGTTACCCAGGAATTTCATTAAACGTTTTACAAAATATATAAACCAAGATGCTTGTGTGTTATTTTCACATGAAAAATAAGATTTATAACTTAGCAGAGTGAGGGAGAAGAATACAGTGGAGACTATCTTTTCCTAGTGACTAAAACTGGGACTAGGGACAAGGTTGTATTACCTGCAACTACATGCCATTTAAAAACCCCATAGTTATATCACAGTTCATGCTTTGGAAGATTAAATAAAAGCACAGAGTCTTTGTGTTGAGTATAACCACATCCCTATATGAACCACTTAAGCACTGATCATATTCTGCATCCATCAAGCTGTATGACAACAGCTCCACTTAAGCCTGAAGGTCCCTCTGCAGAGGTCAGAAATGGCGTGGCCATGTGGCATCATTGAAGACTTCTCCACTCTTTAAGAACCTACACACCCCAGGGAGTGGTCAGCAGCAGGAGAGCTCACCACCTCCTCTCTAAAATCTGGTAAAACTGTCCCTTGGCATGAGGGATGGTCAAGAAAGGCAGGTACATTATTCATAGGAGATGACAGGATCTACTTGGTGTCTTCTAAAGCACCTCAAAGTGGTCACTGTTCAATGGCAATCAAGGGCAACCAGATCTAGCAACACTTTGGAGCAATACATTAACATAACTGAAGATACAAGTTATCTATGAGATAATATAAAATACCAGTCCTTCTGCATCCTCTAATATGTCTCATCCCTTGCTTTGCTGTTAGAATATAAAGCTAGGTGGAGGTTAACTGGGGCTCATGTAATCACCTTGCTCATTCCTCAAGGAAAATCAGCTTTGGACTTCAACTAATATTTAATGGTTGAGTCATTTACACTGTTCGTCATTTCCCATCTGACTCCACAATCGACAAAGAAGTGGTATTTGGTGGTTTGTGTTTTTTTTTAAACTAGGAAAATATTGCCTTGAATTATGTTTGATGCTCAAATGTTAAGAATACACAATGCAGTGTAGTTTATTTATAAACTCCATCTGGCATGGCTTGATTAGAATGTCTGATACATTAACTCTCTGAATAGGGATTTCCAAGTATTAGATACCTCTGGCACTACAGCAGGGGGAGAGAAAGGAACAAATAATTTATATAGCTATTTCAGTGGACAAGCAATCCTCAGAGTTTCATAAAGCACAGCTGATAGGAATTATTCTTTCTTACTTTCAGTTGCCAAAATCAAAAAAAGAGGGAGTAAAAATCCCAGATTAGGATACCAATAGCTAACCAGTGCTGCATTTATTGTAATTCCTAACCGAAGTCCCTAACACCCTAGGGAGGCTGTGGAAAGCTCACAGAGATGGAGCCTGTGCTCAGCTCACCTCTGGGCACAAGGTTCCTCAGCACACTTACGATTTCTTTTGGAAGAAAAAGTCAGCACAATGCAAAACCCACAAGCAACCTGAGCACTACTGAGCTCTCTGGAGTCTAGTGGGCAGGTATGGAAGCTTTTGCTACTTATGTCTATTTTAGTCTCACCCCACAAGTTTTCCTTTGATCAGCTAATGAAACCAGAGGGATGAGGGAAAGCATCTGTAAACTCTACCATGCCATGTTGTGCCTGTGTTAACGCGATTACTAAAAACTTTAATTTTTTTCTTGATTTTCACATAACTGCAGGCATGGATTATTTTCACCAAAAATTTGTTCAAGGTTCTTCAAAAGCTTTGCTAAATTCAAGGACCATGACCCAAACCAGGCATCCTTTGCTCGGTACCAGGTTTGTTTAGAGTAACATCAGATGGCTTAATTAACCTCTGTGGCATGTTCAGATGACACATTCATACTCACGTCTGGTGACCAGAAACAACTCTGTGAGGCAGTTAGTTACAAGCTGAAACACTTTATTTTTCAGAGATTTTCCTGTTAATTTAATGAAGAGGTTTTAAAAAGGGGAAATATACCGAGACCAAAGTTTCCCTCCTTGCTGGTGAGCAGCGCACTAAGAAATCCTCTAGCAAGGAGCTTTAGCTTTTCCTTTTTGCTTTTAAGAGTGACAATTTGTGTTTCTGGAAAAGTTCCTGCAATCTCCTGGATTCAGTAGTATGTGGTCTTTCCAGAGGCAGCGACACACACATGCACTGTACATACAAGTGTTAAAATGAGCCAGATAGGATCAAAGGGTGGCAGATGTGTTTCTGTCAAGGATACAGCTGTTGCCAGCATTTTGTTATCTTTCCCCCTAAGCTTACTAACCAGCTTCTGAAGGATTTACTTCAAGAAATAATCCAGACAACGAACAGAGGATTTTTCACATTTCAAAGTTAATAACTTGGAAAGAGATTAACACAGCACAGAAACACTTAAGTGATACGAGTTCTACATCTCTAGACTTCCTTTTTTTTTAACCAAAGCACACCCTCAGCAAATGGCCATCATTTCTGATTGATGCAATCTCAAGGGACCCACCAAATATCCTGGCATTTATTTTGCTCCATTTCTCAGCTTCTGACAAGCTCTCTTTCACCTGAAGCCCCAGGTGAATGTTTTTAATTTTCCTTGCATTCCCAGCTCATCTCCACCAGTATCAGCAATTCTGAAATTACCATCGCAGTTAAGCCCTAACAGTATTATTTTTTATCCCCTGAACACTCAAGGACCTGTCCACACAAGCACACCCCATGTTACCAGCTCTTCCTATCCAAACCAGTCTTGGCAACTGCTGAAAATTCTCCTGCAGACAACTGTAGGCAATGTACTATCCTCCCAATTATTAAATCCTGCACCTCCCCTCAGCCTGCATTTCTGAATACTTGATATCACCTTAAGCAAATAAAGGATGATGCAAGAGGGTAGTCTCATCCTTGGCTGACAGCTCTGCTTTTCCTCTATGCTGTGTATTTCTTCATCACCACATTCCAAAGGAAATGTTCTCAAGTTATTTTAATGTCTAGAGAGAAACAAAAACTCAAGTAACTTTAGTCAAGCTGAGTACACCACAAGCATAGACAACACAAATATTTTAAGATTGTGGGGGAGTTATTTTCCTTAATTCCATTCATTCTTACTTCAAAGACGTGTTTGAGAAGAATGTGAAGTCCTAGGCGATGTAACAGAAAGATCCAGTGCACACCTCACTGTGCCCACCCCACATAGATACTGATTCTTGTTTTAAAACGTGCATTTCATTTTCTTCTTGTATCCGTCCTGCTTAAACTTCCATCAACCCCAACATCCGCATTTCTCATTGATACTCCACTGGCTGAATGATTTGAGTCTCCACAGGCCTCTTTGGAGTGTAACACCATGGGCACACCCCACACCTTTGAGGTGCTGACTCATGACCCCATGCAAACACCCTCCTGCCACTGCACTCCCACCCTGGCTGAAGGGCTGCTGCTGACCCAGAGCCTGCACCCCAGCCACACCGGAGGAGCTACCTCTGCCTAGGAGGCATCAGCATCACTCATGGATGGCAAGTCTCCCTTACATTGAGAGTTCCCCTGAATCAATCAAAGTCATGCTAAACCAGTCATACCAGTAATGAGTGGTGTCCCTCAGGGATCGGCGCTGGGACTGGTCTTGTTCAGCATCTTTGTCGGTGACATGGACAGTGGGATTGAGTGCGCCCTCAGCAAGTTTGCCAATGACACCAAGCTGTGTGGTT
>WYDI02006807.1:0-14427 GCA_009867235.2 Psittacus erithacus
CCCTTTTTCCAGTCATCGGGAACTTCACCTGACTGCCATGATTTTTCAAATATGATGGACAGTGGCTTAGCAACTTCTTTCGCCAGCTCCTTCAGGACCCATGGATGGATTTCATCAGGTCCCATGGACTTGTGCACGTTCAGGTTCTTAAGATGGTTTTGAAGCAGATTCTCTCCTACAGTGAGCCCAAGCTCTTCATTCTCACTGTCCCTGCGTCTGCCTCCTAAGACGTGGGTGATGTGGTCAGAGCATTTGCCAGTGAAGACAGAGGCAAAGAAGTCATTACGAACCTCAGCCTTCTCCAAATTCAGAGCAGCCAGTTCTCCTGATAGCTTCCAAACTGATGCTCTGAAAAGGAGCTTTTTGAGTAAAGCAAGGGAAGGTTTATCACCACAGATCTAGTTATTTGTCCTTAGAATACTTTCAGTTTTTGTCTGGTTATTAAGATGGATTCACTCTGAAATTTTTCTTTAATACCAGGCTAAGAATAAGTTGATGTTTTCTCTTCAGCCACACCATTTCTGTTCTTTGCATACACTTTTCAATAGCATACAAAATAGTTTTGACACACAAACTTATACACAAAATGGCATTTTCACACACAAAAATTAAAGAAATCTCAGTTCTTTACAGCAACACCTGAGAAGCCCAAGATAAATATGCTGCTTGAATTTAGAATGATTTCTGCCATAATAAAAAACTTTTCCAGGGACAGATGCTCAGATGAATCAGCATAGCTCCTCTGAACTGAGCCATGACTTTGTGTACTCCAGCTACTGATTTTGTCCATAGCAGATACCTCTGCAGACTGACCCTGATCCTAGCAAAGTCAGCCATCAAATCCCATACATTTTCAGTAGGGCAGTGTATAAATACAGTTGAGATGCCAAAAAGATAAAGGAAAAAAAAAGAGATCGTAAAGTTCCTGGTTTGCTCAGCAGATGGGAGAAAGAAGGCAAATCATAGCGTAAAGCATCATTTCACTGAAAGAAGTGTGAGTGCTGGAAGAGATCTCAACAGAGGGGATTTTGCTTTGCAATGTGTAGTCTCTGGAAAAAAAAGGAAGGGTTTGACTGAAATGAAGACAGGCAGAATGCAATATTTTCCTTTGATGTATAAACAGATATACTGCAACAAAAATCAATGAGGAAGCTCTCCAAAGGAGAGTATTTTAATGCGTTATCATATTTCACAAAGATTTCATAAAAATTCAATTTCATTTATAGCACAGTTTGCAAACAGAGGAAAGCGCTGTGTCTCCCAGGAAAACATATGGCCCTCAAAACTTCAAACAAAATACTGCCAAATTTGCTCATAAAAATAAATAGCCATAAGCCAGCGTGTTGTTGTCCTTTTAATGTTTGTTGAATGCCTATAATTCTTCTTGCATCCGCCTCGGCTGTCAGCTTTCTGACACTCAGGTCTCCCATTTGCACACCTCCCCTTGAAGATGTCTTGGAGCAGGAACTCTGTTATGAGCAGGGCTTAATTATTTTGGATATTATCTTACGTCTTCAGCTGAGAAAAAGAAATCAAACAACTACACACAGCCCCAAAATAGTGGTGTAACAGCAGCAGGGAGAGGCTGAGCCGAGACACTGGCCAGCACAGCAGCAGATGCTGAAAAAGGAGAAAAGGGCTCTACCCCAGAGAGCAGCAAATGGTTTCCTGAGAACTCTGGACTCCATCCACCAGCTCCTGCTTTGAAAAATTAATAACCTGCTCCATGGGTTGGTTTGCCCTAGTCAGGCAAGGAGGCTTGGTGTGAGGCGCCTCATCTCCAGCTCTGCTGCAAGAGGCATGACAGAGCAGGACTTTGGCCCTGTGCCCGATCAAAGAAAGCATTATGCACACAGGTAGGGACCTATTTTTTCACTTTTCTCAAAGGAGTAGATCAAAGGCAGGTTTCAGCTTTTGCAGTGCTTGAAGCTGCTCAACACTGATTTTGAGCTTTTGTAGTACTTGGTTGCTGTGTTGTGCAACAAAAGGACATTTACATCTTACACAGAAGTTGCCGAGAATAGATCAAAATGTTCAGCATTGTCTTCACAGCTGGCTCTTTCCACTTGGAATTGCAAGCTGGATAGGAATGAGGGTAAAAGTATGGGCAGGAAAGCAAAGACGGCTTAGAAGCATCATGCAGTTGGCAGATGTGCAGTTTTGACAGCAGCACAACCGGTACTGTGATGCCCACTGCTCGGATATGTGTGTGACAAACCCCTTCACATGCAACTGGGATATAGGTATAATTTCATGGAAAAGAAGCAACCCTTTTTTTCTTACCTTTAACTTGAAGAAGAAGTCACTATTTTTCTGGGCACTTCCCAACAGAGTTTCCTCCATTAACAACCAAACCCTGCCCTTTTCTCAAGTGAGATAGTTTCTCTTTTGTTCTGTAAGAGCTTCTTGATGTTGGATGGAGACCAGTATGGAGAAGTGAAAGGACAACATGGCTGCAGGAGAAGGTGCCCCATCCCTCACTGAGCTTTTATGCCTGCGCAATTCCTGCCGAGGGTTCAAGGGAGGGCTAGTGAGAAGCAGGATGAAGGCACCATTCAGGGAAGAGCGACCCTCCAGGGCAACACAAACTACCACCCTTAGGTCCAAAATGCATTTGGGAATATGGTGGGGAGCTGCTGGTTATACAGGCTTTGCAGTGTGCTGCAGCCAGAGAAGAAAGCGCGAGGTGGAAGGAGGTGAATATAGAGCACATGCTGATAAAATACCAGAAATGCAGTAGAAGAAATGAAAGAAAAAAGAAGTAACATATGGAAAAGGCTGGACATTATTGATAGCCCTAGCAAAGTGTAAGCGTGAGGGAAGAAAACATGATGTATGCTGGCAATGGAGGAGCAGCTCACAAAACCAATGTATTCTAGCTGTGACAGAGGACAGTGTTCAGAGCTACTACTTTTCCTCAGTACACACCTGTCCAGCAAAGACTGTATGATGTGATGGCAGGCAGCAGTGCCAGCTGCACCTCTGCAAGAATGTTACAGCTGGTACACACAAATTTTGCTCCGCTTTCACTGCAACAGAGAACAGACATAGAATCATAGAATCACAGAATAGTTAGGGTTGGAAAGGACCTTAAGATCATCTAGTTCCAACCCCCCTGTCATGGGCAGGGACACCTCACACTAAACCATGTCACCCAAGGCTCTGTCCAACCTGGCCTTGAACACTGCCAGGGACGGAGCATTCACAACTTCCTTGGGCAACCCATTCCAGTGCCTCACCAACCTTACAGTAAAGAACTTCTTCCTAAAGTCTAACCTGAACTTCCCCTGTTTAAGTTTGAATTCATTTCCCCTTGTCCTATCACTACAGCCCTTAATGAATAGTCCATCCCCAGCATCCCTTTAGCCCCCTTCAGATACTGGAAGGCTGCTATGAGGTCACCAAGCAGCCTTCTCTTCTTCAGGCAGAACAGCCCCAACTTGCTCAGCCTGTCTTCATACAGGAGGTGCTCCAGTACATTCTACATAAGTATAAAGAAGAAGAAAATAATTTCTCCTTTCTTAACAGCAGCCTACACCTAGGCTAGAGAATTTTTTTCAGAAAGGATATAAAATTTATCATCCCTACCCTCCAATTTGGCATCAATGAGCTGTCTCAAAATACGCCCAATCCCAATTTTAGGATCTGTACCCTTTGGAGTAAAGCCAAACATCCACACATCTGCCATTAAGATTTTACAGGAAACCATTTAGCGGCAATGTTTTCACAAAAGTATCTTGTCTGCTCACTAAATAAGCCATTTTGCCAGCTTCTCACCATTCTTTCTAGGTGAGCTCTTATGGGCAGTCTGGTATTATGGCTTGTCAGCATTAAGAGCCACCGGCTGTGTGGCTTTGGTCACTTCTAGAATAATAAAGACAAAAAGGAAAAAACTATTAACTTTTTTGTTGTTTTCCTATTACGAGCAGTAGTAGCTAACTTCACAGTAGACATCGTAAGAATACTAAAACAGACCATTCCCCAAAGGCCTGAGAAAGTAGCAATAATTAAATGTTAAGTACAAAAGCATGACAATTTCAAGATAGTTCAAACCAGCTTCATCAATAAATATCATTACACAGAAGATAAGTCTCATAGCATCTCACAGAAGAACTTCAAAGTTATGGGAAAACTTCAAATACAGTTACAACAGCTATAGTATCATGGTGCATAAGAATGTACATTACTGAATATTAAATATTCTCCTTACAATCTACCACCTGGTCTTCCCTTTGAGGGCAAATTTATTCTGGTGTTTTCCAAGCATCAATGTAGAGATTTGTAATGTCAAGTTAGCTTGAACCCCTAAACCACAAATTCACACTTAGATGAAAGCCTTGGAGGAGATTTGTAGGAGTGGGCATTGACTCAGCCTCACCAATTGTCGTGGTTTAAGCCCAGCCGGTAACTCAGAACAATGCAGCCGCTCACTCACTCCCTTCTTTCTTCCCCCCTGCTCCTGGAGGGATGGAGATCGAAAGAATGTAAATCCCATGGTGTCCTGGGGTTGAGATAAGAACAGTCCAATAACTAAAGTATAATATAAAACTACTATGAATAATAACAACGATAAGGCAGAAAACAAGAGGAGAGAACATAAAACTAAAAAAGGAAGGGACACAATAAGCACAAGTGATGCACAATACAAGTGCTCGCCCCCTGCCGACCGATACCCAGCCTGATCCAAGCAGCAATCTGGGGCTTCTGGGTGACTCCCCCCAGTTTATATACAGGGCATGATGTGCTGTGGTATGGAATACCCCTTTGGCTAGTTTGAGTCAGGTGTCCTATCTCTGCTCCTTCCTGGCTTCGTGTGCCTCTACTCACCAGCAAGCATGAGACACTGAGAAGTCCTCAATCACAGTAAACATTATTTGGCAACTAAAACATTGGTGTGTTATCAGCATTGTTGTCAGCCGAAACACAGCAGTGCACCAGCTACTAAGAAGGAGAAAAATAACTGCTACAGCTGAACCCAGGACACCACTAAACACAAACCCCCAGAATTTGCAGCAGGTTTTGGGTCAGACATAATTTTTTTACTTTGATTTCCTCCTACCCCTTTAGTTGAATGCCTTCCTACCTGAGAGTGGGAGGTGGTGGGGTGGGAGGCTTGGGTATCAGGAGGGGAAGAGTTTGGGTCTGTGTGCCACACAATACAACATATATTGATCTAGTGCATATACAGGAAATATATACATATACAGCATACAGTGATCTAGTGCATATACAGGAAATCATCAGGCTGGTATCTAAGTGCTCCTAAATATTTAACAAAGAGATGCGAAAAGGAAATTTGCCACCTTGTTTACCTGTAAGCAGCCAGGCTGTGTTAGCTGACAAATAATAACAGTGAGTGTCTAAAATGCTAACAGGAAGGGAAAAATAAAGAAAAACAAACATGGAGGTAATGGAGGCATGAAAGCACCTCTGCTAGAAGATAAATCAGTGGCCTTGCTCTGTGTGAGAGGAGGGAATGGAGCACTCCAGGGGACTGTACCATGACCTGTGAAGAGCAATGGTGTTTAGAGGGCTCCTCAGAGAGCACTGCCTGTCCTCTGGACAAGGCTGGGGGATAGCAGCTCAGATATGTTACCTCCAGTTTTCTAGCTGCTTCTGGCTAAAGCAACAGAGAAATATATCCTTTTCCTTTCCAAAAACTCTCCAAGGATCCACAACAGTAAAACTAGAAAGCTCTGACCTGACATTTATAAAGAGGAACACAAAATACTGTGCTGGTGGGTAAGCAGTTGGATTAATCAGGCTGAAAAGCCAGAAAAATAACATCCTGTGTGATGAAGCACAGCCAGGAGATCATACCAGTGGGCCAGAGGAGTGTGAAGGCCCAGAGTGGTGTGGAGGGAAAACCCACTGGCCTCCTGGAATGCTCTGGCAGTCTTCATGCTTGAACAATATACCTGTGCCTTGGACATGCAAGGAGGGAACAGAAAAAGGAGCAGAGGAAGCAGCTGTGGACCTCCAGGCAAGTCAAGGTAGAAAGAGTGGATTTGCAAGACCAAGACAAACTTGAAAGAACCTGCAAGCTCTCAGGTATGCCCTGGGTTGACATTGTGCTACCCTCGTGGGAATCACTGGGGGTGTCTCCCTGGCATGAGGCAGCTTTCAGGGAGCTGCAGTAACATCAGAAGAAGGCTGTGTTGATGAGATCAGCCCTAGACATGATCCCCAGAAGAGCAAAAAAGTTTAGGCCAGAGCTTTCCCACCCCAGCAGAGGAGGTGGGAGAAATCACTATGTAAGAAAGATGTGATGGACTTTGATGAGGCTGCCCAGAAGCAAATGTGAAACAAATAAAAGACAGTTGATGGAAACTAATTATTACTTAAAAGACTTCAGTACAGATACGCTTAAGACACAGTTATGAAAGATGGGATTTAACATCTATTCCAATAAAACCTGTGTTGAATTACAGCCAAGCCCAACACAGTTAATTGAAGCATGGTGTTGGGACACTCATGTATAGAAAGCAATTAAGACCTTCTGCAGTTGATTAAACTGCAAATAAAAGCAAAGACTGGGTTTTTTAAATTGGCACAGGAGATATCTGCTGTAAGTACACCTCGAAGTCACAGGTATTACTGCTCTAAACAGGAAGGTTTGTTCAGCTTACCTTCCCCAAACCAGCTGTAGCAACTGCGTGGGCACAGGCAAATAAATTATTGTCTCGCTGAGGCCTTGGTGAGGGTGGCAATGGTCATAACAAGTTTACAAAGTGTTGGTGCACGGAGAACAGACAAGCTGGGCCTCTAAAAGCAGCTAGAAGCCTTTGAAAATAGGCACTTGTTTCACTGCAGTTCTTTGGCTTTCCCTCTTTCACTTCACAAATGCTCCTGTTGGTTTCTAGACAGAGAAAAACTGTGCCAGATCTGAAAATTACTTTGGGATCACAGATCACTATGATTCTTAGTGTGCCTGGCTTCCATAGCTCATAACTTTCAGCCACTGCCCTCAGCAACAGCCAGTTGTGCTGTATGATAGTCAGGCTACACATATACAACAGCAAAGTGCCTTACCCCAACTTATTTTTATATATAAAAAAAGGAAAGATAGAAAAGCAAGAGGAGCTTTACACGCATTTCACAATGTCATTAACAACAACCTCCTGCAGCCTTTAATCCTCAGCAAATAGTTTTACTGAAAAATTCACTGGGGCCACGGAGAAATGAAACTGGGAGTGGGTGAACCTCGCTGGGTTCACTAAGCATAATTAATCCTCTACATGAGAGTGCCACCAGCTGTGCCTTTACACTATTCTATCATCTGCACTGCCACCGGTAGCCCAGGATTTGTGAGCATAGCTCACGTTACTTACTAAGAGTCCCACACTTACAGAATATATACATGGATATGATATAGACATCCCAGATGAAAAAGGGTAAGGTGATAACATAAAATTTTTGTTATGCATTTTCTTCCTTTATCAAGTGACAACACCATGTTTCCAATGGAACGGAACAGGACAGAACAGAACAGAATAGAATAAATATAATGCAATGACGAAGTGCAGTGAAATGCAGCGCAATACAAGCTGCATACTGTTTTGACAGCAAAGACAAAAGAAGGTGCTGGATACAGGGCTCACCAACAAAGCTAATGATCCCTCATGAATGGATCCACCTATATGACATCATTATTTGTATAGGATCTGGATTGCTGAAGGAGGATAAAAGCCATCTGGTAATGCCAGGAAGAGCGAAGAGCAGGGTGGGTGCGAAAGAAGGGACACAGTTTTAATGACCTTGTGACGCTTTCAGCTAACAGCCCAAGGTCTCCAGGCTTGCGAACCAAGCAGGACTCCCTGTCAAATCTGTACTGAACCTAAAAGCATCAGAGAAAAGCAGCAACTCAAAATGAGTTTCAGTAATGAAGCTGTGCTTTACTTTTCATAACAATGGATATTTTAAAAGGTATGCCAAAGATAATTGAATTTGCAACTATGAATACAGCAATAAACAATGCTACTCAAGTTAATCAAATTCTCTATCCCAAGAACTGCATCTTTCCTTCTTCTAGCAGCTATACTCTGTATATTGTAGTTTTGGTTAAATCTAAGCGTCCACTTCCAATGTCCAAAAGGGGCCTAGAAGGATTCCAGAGAGGGACTTTTTAGCAAAGACTGCAGTGATAGGACAAGGGGTAATGGGTTAAAACTTAAACAGGGGAAATTTAGGTTAGATATAAGGGAGAAATTCTTTACTGTGAGGGTGGTGAGGCACTGGAATGGGTTGCCCAAGGAAGTTGTGAATGCTCCATCCCTGGCAGTGTTCAAGGCCAGGTTGGACAGAGCCTTGGGTGACATGGTTTAGTGTGAGGTGTCCCTGCCCATGACAGGGGGGTTGGAACTAGATGATTTTAAGGTCCTTTCCCACCCTAACTATTCTATGATTCTATGATTCTATCAACATATTTTTCTAGTGAAAATATTCTGAATATGTTTTTTAATATTTAAATATTCTCATGAGCAAAAGCTATTCAGAATTAAGATGATGGGAAAGCAGATACCATGTGAATCACTTTAAATTCTTTTCTGTGAAATTTTGGCGCATGTATTGGAGTGCTCCTTGCCAAGACCAGCCTGTTTTGGCTGTGTCCCAGGAGGTAGGGTATTGCCAGTCTCTCCCCTTTGGGCAATACTAATTATAGGACAGCAAAAAGCTCCAGCAATGCACACAAGAGCCCATGGGACAAGTAAAAGCCAAACTCTTACTTGCAGCTTTAAATCACACAGAGTTTTGAAGTGTACATGGGATAAATAAGATTTTCTCCAGCCTTTGTATAGAAGACGGTGCCGCTCTGACGAGCAGCTACCTTTTTGGCCTATGGCCTGTGAGTATCATTTCACATCCAGATGCCCATCAGCAGTGTTCAAACAATGCTCATTATAGTGACATTATTATTATTGTTGAAAAATAAAAGTAAACAAGATGCATGTATCAGCAAATCATAGGGCAACAGGGTTTTACAAGCACTTTAAAATACATAATGTTTCTTTTTTTTCACTTGAGTACTCTCAATAGCAATATTGTATGTATGTTCTTACAAGGGTTTCAGATGGCAGATTTATGCTTTAGTGCAAACAGCACTGCTACCTTCAGCAGTAAACTTGGCTCAGGAAAAAGAAATCTCACATGCCCTGACTGCACAGTAAACCTAAAAACCCAAAACAAACAAAAAACAAAACAAAACAAAACAAAACAAACAACAAAAGAAAATAACATTAGGGCCAGGTTTGCTACATGGAAATCTGATCATTCTTTGATTTGTGCTGTACGCTCTCACACACACTGGATGGTGAACTCCAAGCTCACACACAAAACATTCAGAGACAGGATTTTAAATCCTAGAGCATAAAGAAACTGGTTTAATCAGCTTAAAGCATGTTGATAAAATAGTTAAGTAGGTTAGATGAAAATTTCACAGTTGCAATGTTTCACAAGTAAAGCTGTTTAGTCCTATGGGTGGCATTTTTCTTCGCCATAGTACAAGGGAAGCACCATAACTGCAAGGCTGCTGTAGGTTAGGTCAGATAGCATTTTCACTGGAAAAAAACAATTTCTATAAAGTCATAGCAATGAAAACTAAAATGCAAGATGCCTTGACTGTCTAAAACTTCTATGTATTCTTTAGAAACTTTTCAGGAATTCTGCCACCTTAAAAGTTTATCATGATCTCCTGATCATCTTTGAACAAATATGTATGTATATCTGCACAAAAATCATGGGCAGCCTGTTCCTCACAAGGGAAGTGAGCCAGATGAGACAGCCATCCTTTGCAGCTCGTATGTCTGATCCCTGGAGGAGGTCAGCATGAAGTGGAAGTGAGAGTGAACACAAGAGCCATCAGGAGGAAACATGGCAGAATTTAAATTCCTTGGGGCCAGGAAACAGCAAGAGTCATGGTGAAGGTGAAGAGGGAGAGGAGGGAACTGGAGTGCAACTTAAGGGCTGCCAGAACTAGCTGGAGAGAAAAAGAGTGCAATTGTCACAATTACACCAAACAAACCTAATGATTTATACAACAGCATTCACACAGAAGCATTTTTCTCCCCTTTATGAAGGAAATGTGTGGTTGGGCCCTTCCTGGGGTTGTGCTGTATACTAGCATTAACTTCTCTTGCTTTTTCTGATCTCTGAAATCCTCTTTTTAGCAGCGAGTGACAGGGTGAGTGAGGGGAACACCCTCGAAAAACAACAAAAAAGCCCACTTAGAAGACTTGGGAACATGACAAGACACCAGCTATTTGAACCACCATCCTAGAGAAAGACTCTGTTTTATTCCAGCTACATTATGGCCTGAGTTTTTGAACCAAATGAAAAATTCAGTCATTAGCAGTTATATAGGGAAAGTAATACAAATGGGTTTTGTTTCGGGTTTTTTGGGTGGTGGTTTTTCTTTTTGTTTGTTTGTTTGTTTGTTTTCTGGGTACTTTTTTTTTCTTGAAGATTAACATTATTCAGCCAATTCCTAAACACCTCTCCTCTCCTGCCCCTTCCTCAAGCACTGTTCAGTGGTGCACCAAACTACTGGTATATTTGTTGATTTTCCACCTCTATCAGCCCAATGTGCTCAGTAAATATCACAGATTGCTCTCCCTTAGTCTTCTTTTCTGCAGACAGAGGAATTGCAGTTGTACTTCTCACAGTCAGTTGTTAGTGCTAAACTGTTAACGGGCTCCCTCATCTCAGGAGCTACAAATGGAACACATCGTTGCTTTCTTGCTGATGCTGTGAGCATCATCAGACAACTTAATCACACATGTACACGTGGCTCTGCATTTAAAATTTAGTTGAATAATGTGCCTATTAAGTGCAGTCTGTTACATGGGTAAAATATGTGACTTGTAGCTTATCACCATAACTTTTATCCTAGAAAATACAATGGTACTGGTTTGAAATGAAACATGAAAATGAATATTACTGGCGTTTGGTGGGTGGGTTTTGTGGTGAATTTTGCACCTCTCCAGAGATTTTCAACCACTTAGGAACTGCTTTTGTAATGAGCCCACAGAATGATAGTCCCTGTGGCCTGAACATCATGAGCATTTTGATGACCCTTTGAATAACGTAAAAACCACTTGAATTAAATCTTGGCTGAATTACAGCCTTTTCTGCTTAGAAAAACATTTAGTTTTTATTTCAAGAATTGCCGTGGTGGTGATTGCAACAATGACCTTTTGTAATTTGATTGTGTGATAAATACCCTCACTGATCAAAAACAAAACATCGGAACTAAACAAAACCACACTTCTACCCTAAACATCGTCAAATTTCACTCACCTGATTCTAAATTAATCCCATCTATACTCCTCTATCCTGACTCATGGAGGGCTCTGTAGACTCTGCTCAAATGCCTCATTAAGCTGTTCATTGTGGTAAGAAGTTTGCAAAGCTGTGAGTATTTTTTTAATCAATGACCCATTCCAGTCCCACAATTAGCTACGCCCTTCCTTCAGCAACCCTGTTCAAGATAATTTCACAGAGTTAGTATTTCAATTTATTACACTTAGATGTTTTGTTGGCTTTCATGATTCATTATCTGCATTGCTGACCTGGTGCTTTGATACAGCCTGCTGCTGCAAAATAAGGCAGGGCAGGCCAGTCAGCAGAGAACCTCCTCCTAGCTAATGAAGCTCAGCAGTTTCTCTGGCAGAAATGATAAGAAACTCTTCGTAGGACCAAGTCTTGTTCTTATAGGTATAGACCTAATGAAATTAGATACATTGTCATATTAGATACATAAGGTACTGTCTGAGTGATTCTCTGTCCAGAGCAATTACCTCTTGCCTTTTCTAGAAATGAGTGTATCCTTGAGGGTTTTTTTTCTGCTGAAATATGAAGATATTTTTTTGCTGTTTCACTTCAGTTTGAGGATTACTTTCTTACAGATTCTGCCTGGCATTAGCAAGTGATCAATGCATGCCTTCATTTACAGAGTAAGATTTACAAGAAAAGAAGTGTCAGTTTAGAGTTCTTGGTTCATTGTATTGCATTAATAAGGAGACAGATAGGAAAGTAGCTCCATCAGTCCCATGTCACCCACCAATATCTTCTGATACCATGCACAGTCTACAGCTGCAGAGGACAGCATGACACCGTCGGTCTTCGTGCTGTCACCCATAGTCTGGTTGGAGATGCTATTCTAGAAGGCTCCTTTGTGCTCTTGGGACATGAAGCAGGACCAAGATACGCACACCACAACAGGGTCATCTTCTCTGCTTCATTTTCATTTCAATGAGGATAGAACAAGCAGCTGTAAACTTCAGCAATTGAAACAGTCATATGCATGACAGAGAAGAAAAAGGACAGCAAGTGCTGAAGTCGGTTGTTTCAGTACATCCTTGTCACCCTTCAAAAGTGCTGAAGAAATGTCTATAGAGGCTGCCTGAGCTATAGCTGGTGCTGTCTGGGAAACACAGAGAAGACAAGGCAGCCTCCATGTCCTGTCAAGCCCTGTGATTCCATATTTGTTATTTTTACTTAAATAGATATAGTCCTGTCTACAGGGTTTCTGTCATCTGTAATGAGTATGACTCTGGTATTCTGTCATTCAAATCTTGCAAAGACATCTCAAGTTTTTAAATGTAATATGAACTTTTAAAACGTAATAAGTACATATAAAAAGAACAGTTCTGTACAAAGAACGCTGTTTCATACTATCTGTATCCATGGAAATCCAGCTAATTTCCCTGATTTTTTTTTTTTAAACTCCTAGTGAACTGTTTCATATAGAGTAGAAAATAAAAAAATCCTATGAAAACATTAAATAACTAGAAACACATGTCAGTACTTTGGAATATGGCCAAGGACAGATTGAAAACAATTTAACAAATAAGATGCTGATGATGACTGAGTCCTACAGACTTTAGATAAACGTAGATACTCTCTAAAATACCTGAAAACAAGAATAATCTGATTCTTTTAATATATATAACACATAATGTGATTTACCAGCTAAACTCCATTTCTTGTTTAAATTGTCCAAGCAACTTGAAACAGAATACCCAGTTATCCCAAATTGCTCAGTAAATAGGCGAGCACTGCACAGAGTGCCTAGTTGTTATCTTGTTCCTTGACCTCCCTCTAGGCTCTGGCCAGCTAAGGGAAAATCTAAACAGAAGTATTTTTTCATAACATCAGCATTCAAAATAGACCACATAGTTGCAAACAAACAAACCCCAAAATCACAGTCTCATTATTTCTCCTGCGTTTCATATTTTAGTTAACTTGCATGTAGCCTCCACACACCTCCTGGAGTCTCCATCTTCCTGAATACCTCTGAAGTGGCATCTTTGGAGATAGTCTCTTCCCAGCACACAACACTTGCTTGTGTATTTCTCAAGTTCCTCAAGGGGTCATCCCAGATTTAAAACTCTGAAACTTGCTATTATAAGACAGTGTACGTAGGTGGTGTTCTTAATTAAGAAGCACATCGTTTCACTTCCTCTGAGACACCACTGTTACTTTATTAGGTCAAGAGCCATCTCCTTTCCTGATGGACTAATAAACTGCTCCTTGTCCCAGGGACTGGTAATGCTTCCTACCCTCTCCCCTTTGGAGAGTCACTGAGCACATCTTATCGTGAAGTGTCTTTTTCAGCGAACTTTCCTATTTTACATCACGCTGTACAAATAAACACACTTGTTGCAGCATCTAAGTGGAGTTTCAGTGTTCACAGGTTATTGCTTGCTCCTGGCTGCCATGGCAGCAATTAACCACACTGGAGTGACAACAAGTGACTGACCTCAACATTTTTCTCTTTGGTGGACTGTAACTATTGTTCACAATAAATAGGATGTAGTACAGTAATACGTTGCAAGATTCAGGCTGTCATACTGCATTTATTTGATATGACTATTTAAACAGACAATATAATTGCTGCTTTTTGATGACATTATCATTATGGTCAATGTTTTGCTATTTCATTAAGCTTTAATGTACTTGTTAACCTATATTGTTTTAGTCCTTCTTTAAAATATTAATTTTTCAAATAATATATATTTAAAAATGTGTTTTGTAAGAGATGAGAGAAGATTCTAAGTTATTTTCAATTATTGAAATAGGGTATTTGCATTTTAAAATACTTACAGATAAAATACTTACAAATGCTAATGGATGTATGAACTTCTTAGTCTGAAAAAAATGGGTTTGCCCTACTGTTTGTTTAGATATTGATACTCCAATATCTACTGTCCAATCAGATGTGACTAATTAGGACTTTTCAGTGACAAGTGATGCTGTTCAATCCTTTAATATTTATTAATTTTATAGCAAAATGTGTGATGAGAGCAGTGTCGTGGTTTAAGGCCTGCCACGCAGCCCACTCACTGCCCCTCCACCTCCTCCCTCGGCTCCCAGAGGGATGGGGAAGAGAATCAAAAGAATACAACTCCCACAGGTTGAGATAAGAAC
>WYDI02006807.1:14527-46130 GCA_009867235.2 Psittacus erithacus
CACCGACCGATACCCAGCCCCACCCCAGAAGAATCTCCAGCCCTTCCGGGTAACTGCCCGTTACATCCTGGGCATGAAGTGCTGTGGTATGGAATACCTCTTCGGCTAGTTTGCGTCAGGTGTCCTGCCTCTGTTTCCTCCCGGCTTCCCCTCCTCCCAGGGCAGAGCATGAGGCTCAGAAAGTGCTTGATCAATTGTAAACATTACTGAGCAGCAACTGAAAACATTGGTGTTACCACCGCTGTTCCCAAACCAAACATCAAAAACACAGAACTGCACCAGCTACTAAGAAGGAGAAAAACGACTGCTGAACCCAGGACAAGCAGTCACAGAGTTTGAAAGATATTCTTAAAACTGGGTAGACAAATATTTTGATTAGGCCTATGGACAACTGTAACTGTCCAGTGTGATTCAGTTTTGCAAATAACAAGTTAAGCATTTTGCTGGTCCATAGAAGTGAGATCAAAACCACTGGTGTTAGTGGTGTCCCTCCTGATCAGTCCTTCCCTTAGCACAGTGGGACGTGATGACGGAATCAGTATTTCTTGTACAATCCTTCAGTGCGTGACATACTTTTAACTGTTGCCACAGTACTAGGGGATTACTTTCAGCTCTTCCACTTGCTGTGTCCCACTGACCTTGCATATTTAATCATAATTGGAAGTCAAGTGACTTTTACAAGACATGAATGTTAATTAGTTTTCAAATTGCTGGAGAGGGTACTTTGTTCGGAGTTCCCCTGGTTATGATAATTAATTAGTTGTGCAAGGTCAGCCTCCTGTCTTGCACAGTTCATTGAACAGCATCTTTTCAAATATTTATAAAGATGTTTTAGTACCTATCACTGAGAGCTACATTAATGTTTTAATTTTAAGCAGAAAAAAGGACAACCTAATACTCTCAGACATGACTTTGGTAGTATACATGAGAGCAATCTCAAATTAGCCATTTTATAATGGTTTATTTTATTCATGTCCATTAAGAATAGGCGAATAAGATTTCTGATTCTGCAAAATACGGAACAAAACAAAAAAAATAATTAAAGCAATAATTGTAGAATAATTTATATTAAAATACTGTTCAGGGCAATGAACTATTGGGACTTCAGCGATTTCAAGATTATAAAAATAGCTAACTATATTCAGAAAATCATCACACATCTTTCACAGTGGCTTAACATCTTCTGAAAAGGGTCAGGTAAGACACGTCAGAACAGTACAACGTTTGAACCCAATCACGCACTCACAGACAAAACCCGAAGGTCAATGTCTTATTAAAATGGACCTATTTTCAGCCTGCCTATTGAACTGCAAAACCCACCAGGGTAGATATGGTTTTTTTGAACCACATTATCTCATTACAGACAGTTGAAATGGCACCGAAAGACCATGGGATTTCCAGCCTGGGGAAGCATGGGCTGCACACTAGCCGTGGGGAGCTCACATGAAGCATGGCTTTTACTAAACAGCTACTCTAATCAATGCTGTACAAAACATCCTGGTATAGTCTTATTACATGAAAGAATTTCAAATGACTATCAAGGATCTATAATTGGAATATTATGACTCCTCCAGTAAAGACAGCAGTGCAATGTTCCATACTCTCACATCTTACGATATTTCAACAAATGATCAGTGGAGGGATGCACTGGTCACCTTAAACCTACCCAGATGCTACAATCCTCCAATGAAAAGTGGCAAGTATGATCAGGCTTTTAAAGCAGAGCATTTAAAAGCATACATGCTTATAAGTGCAGGATATGAACACATCATGGTTTTTGGGTGGTACAGGAGGAGAAGAAAGATGTTAGGGTCTACAGACATGCCTGGAGAAAGGCAACCTTGATACTCAAGACAGACCTCCCATCCTACCTCATTCTCATGAGTCTATTCTTCCTTAAGGACAGCTCTTCCAACATACTGTTATAAAATGTTGCAGACCCCCTCCCTGTAACTGAAAATGTTACTTGAGCATTGCCTTCTTTGCCTTTTAAAAATAAAATTGGTTAAGGACCTCTATCAGCTCAAAATAATAACATCATTCTAGCTACATTTATGCTTGCGAAAGCTCAAGGTTCCTGATTTACAAAATACATATTTTCATACCATATTTCACCAAGTGTGCAGAATTTCTGTTGGGCAACTCTCAAACTGACATTGAGCTCCTCGATTCAACAATTTTCAAGGCTTCCAGGATATTTATCAAATACTCATAGCCTATGGGAGCCAGCTCCCACAGGAGATGTTTGCTAACTACATGGCAGCAAGTTCTGAACAAGAATATCAGCTACAGAACTCACACCAAAACTCTTAATAAGATCTGGCCTTCAAAATCAACAGACCAAAATTTCTTTTTTTTTTTTTTTTCCTGTCTATTTTAAGCTCACAGCGGCAGAAATTCCAGCAAAGGTCTATTTGTGAACATTGAGAACTATCATTTGAAATTCAGGACTCATGTGAGTCACCAGGAATGATGTATCTCAGTAAAAAGGGCCACCTACAACCTCTGCAATGCCAATTGCCAACCTTAGAGGACACCTAAACTGAGTTATCAGCATGCTGCTGTCAGACACTGTGCAACAGTCATCACTGTGGTATCTCAGGGAAAACTCTCTCCATTAAATTATCATGATCTCCTCAAATACACAGGCAGAAAACCATTTTAGAGACTTGCTCCAGCAAAACACAGCAGGAAAAAGACTCATTTCATCTAACAAAAACATAATTTCCTGCTGGAAAGGTCACTTACCTGGCACTGCTCCTCTTTAAGATGTTTTGCCTGTATGTGTACTCACACTGGAAGCGTGTCTATATATAAACACTGCAGGCACAGTATCCATAAGGTCATGTCTAAGCCTTCACTGTATTTATTTTTAAGATTTCATGAAGAGGGGAGTAAACCCTCTCTTTCACTCTCAGATGAAGTCACAATGTTTTCCGTATCCTGTTTTTTGGCAGTGAAAAATAGAGACAGGTCTGTGAACTATGTATAGACAACATGGCCCAGACAAAAAACAGAGAGTTTATCCGTACCTGTTATCAGTTTCTCAGGGAATGGTGCAGGCTGCTTACCTAAATAAAGGGGAAGAGCAGCCTCCTGGTTGAAGTAAGACCTGCAACAAGTGTGAATGGTTCTCCAAAAAGCTGCACTAGCCATCACGGGAGCTGACATATTTCGTTTGAGTCTGACACGCCAGCCCAGATAGTCAGTTACCCAGGGAAACAGCCTCTGAGCTGACAGTGCACCCCCAACCCCTCAGTTGGAGGTATAGATGCGTAGTTATGCTTTCCAAACAACATGAAAGAAAGGCACTGCATAGTAATGTCCACCAGTAGGGCATGATGTCTGGGACAGAAGACAGAAAGCTGTCTAGAATCACAGAATCAAATAGACTGTGAAAGACCTTTAATATCATCACACATGCTCTCTGCTATGACTTTCTTATCAGTTCTGACTGCTCTCACACCCAGCAATGATGTACTCTTAAGAGAGTTAATTCCTGTCATTCTAATAGACCAGGACTCCACCACCCTTAGACTGGGATAGCCCATTAACCATGTGGGTCATGCCCAGACCTTAGAGTCATCAATGGAATTAAAACTCTGTATCTCCACATTGTCTCCTGCTCTTTGGACAGAGCAAGGATTCTGGCCCGATTTAGATGGTGGCCTATTACACAGCTCAGTGGGCAGCACAAACGTAGGTCACCAGATTCAGACATCAGCACATCCAGGCACATTGGTGCTGCTGGAAACCATTCCCTGAGGCTTAAGTGTGATCCCTTCCCAACCTCATGAGCTATTCAAGTGGCTGAACACTGATCTGTTGAGTAGATCATCACTTCAGCTAGAGCTGTCATGAATCTACACATGCTTATCTTATTCTGTTTATCTCTAAGAAATCATCAAATTCCAACTTCTGTGACATGATATTGCTGCTTGTGCATTACTGACATGAAACAAAAGTGAGAGACTGTTTGACTAGACAGCTTTTTTTCTGAAATCTTTTGAGGTGTCAACTCTCGTAACATTCAAAATTGTTTGTTTAATATTCAGAAAAATACAGTGACTAGCTTGTATAATCCTTTTTACCTCCAAGTTGAACACTCACTTTTAAAAAGCTAAACAGTACTAGTAAATTAATAAAATCGCTTGAATTTCAATGTAAATTTCAGACCTTCTTTTCTACTCACCTGTGAAAATGGAGTTTTTACTTAGAGTATTCATATACTGAGTTATTCTCAACACTATATTTATGGAACCCACACATCACTTTGATACTATACGTATTTTGAATATGTACATACCTTGACATTTAAAAATTACTTTTTTTTTTTTTTTTTTTTTGACAAAAATGGCTTATTATTAGGTTTAATAGAAGTAGTGGAGGTGGTAGTATCATTATCTGCTTTCCAGGAAAAACTCATTCAGTATGCTCTTGAGGCCAGCGGGCAGTTCCCTCTATTCAAGTTCTGCTTTGAAGACCACCGTCAGAGGTCATAGGAGTCACAATATGTACTAAGTGATGTGCAGCTAGCATAGGGAAGCAAAAAAAATGCTTTATGCTTCTTTCCTCCTTTTTGTCAGCTTATAATTCAGGCAGTAAATTCGAAATCATTATTTTCATCAGATCTGTATTTCTGACATGTGGAGATGGTAAGCGCAATAAATTAGAGAACTAGGATAAATTATCATTCCCTCTATCATCCATACTTCGGCCCATCTCAGACTTGAAAAGTTCCAATGTCTCAATATCTTTGTAGTGATGCCCTAGGCTAGACAGACAAGATTCACTGTTTATCTCTTTGTTCCACATGAAAAATGTCTTTATTTTTATGGCTTGAAGAGTTTTTATTAACGCTGACGTTTCCTTCCTTCCTCCTCCTCTCATCCTCCAAACAGAAGGATACAGGAGAAGATACTTGATTTTATTCTGATATATTATGCACTGAAACAAATTTTCTGAAAAGTGTTTACACAAAATTTCATTAGATATGTGACTACTCTGATTCTGGTCACTAAGAGCTTGATAAAAATATATTAATTATACTATGTTATGTATGGTATGTTATTCTGTTATTGATAATAAACATGGGTAGAAGACTTAAAGGCATTCCACTACAGAACTTTCCTTCTAGAAAAATCAAATGCCATGACTGTCTTGGAAATGAAAGACCGATTAAAAAATGCACATCAAAAGAAATATTTTCAAATGCACTTCCTACTATGTTTATCAACAGGATTGTTTTCACGTTGTCAATCTATCTTAGTTGTGCAAAATGACTAATCAAAGTAGCAAGAGCCTCATTGCAGAATGACAAATCAAAGTAGCTAAGACATCATCCATCTCAACTTCTGTTTTGAGCTTCTGTTGTCATAATTTAGAGTTTATGTAAACTCTTGCATAGAACAAAAGGCCTATCACAAGGCAGAGACTCCAATGCTCTGTTGCTACATGTGATTAGTATAACCTCTGAGGAAGAAAAAAAATCAATCAGATACAATTACATAAAGTTTAGCACAAATGCCTTTTTTCATATGTTATGCATAAAGATTCTCCATTCAGCAAAGAATTTAAGAACCTAGTTTGTGGTGGAGCACATCATGTCACCCTTCAAGGTTACATGTTTTTGGGTTTTTTTAATGTAAATATGGGTAATGGAAATAAGAGACCTAGAGCTGTATGGTGGCCACCCATGAACTTGGAAACATTCCTTAGCCTGAGAGTAAAAAGTAAATGAACAGTGTATTTGAGAGTTAGATTAATCGGAAGTTCTATTTTCCTGAATAATTTTAATACCTGATATTTATGGAACCCACAAACTGCTTCATACTGCTAAGAAAAGATACTAGTACCGTGGAAGAAAAATTTTACCCTGATGAATTCAGTGAAATAGTATAGTACTGGCATTTCACATGAAAAGCCATTAGTATCTTCAAGAAAGCAACCAGGAAAAGCCTTGCAACTATACCCTGAAGAGAGAGATGTTTTAATCAGCGATACAGGCACATTTATCCAATTTTTTTTCGTCTAAGCTTATGTCAACTTAAACCACATATGAATCTTTGGCATTAGTATCAACAAGAAGGCAGTGAAAAGTTAAAAATTTTAGTTGTTCCTTGCAAAAGTTTATAGAAATTCAAGCTCAAAATTATTTTACTGAGCTTATGAGGATGCACGTATAGGTTATTGATCGGGTTCTCAATCCTTCCCCATGCCAGATCCTTGCATGCACAGCTACAGAGCCTGGAGATTATAGGGCTGATGAAACAGTTCCTGCAGAGAACCTTGGTAAAGTAAAATTATTACACTAATGTGTGATTTAAAGGCATGACAGTGGTAGAGCTCAATATCAAAACTCTGCCTATAAACTTAAGACTACGTTCTGATCTAATATCCAGTATCTAATACTTCCACTGATATCAACTGTGTATTTTTAAGAAAATAAATTAATTTAATGTTTTAAAAAGTAATTTACACTTAAGAAAGTGTAAAGTAAATAAAAATATCTCACTGAAAGGGAACATGAGACATCACAATGAAAAAATTCCATTTGGTCCATATTCATGATTCAGACTCAGGTTACTTGTATAGCCACTAATTAAAGTTTCGTACTACCTGAGTATTAAAGGTATGAGATTCTCTGCCACAAAACAAACTCTAATGTTTCTGAAAAGCCCAACTACTTACACTTCATAAAAACTGGAATTATGCAAAAATTGAGGGTCAAATCCAACTGTGATGGTCAGCAGAATAAAGGCAGATCCTGCAGAATCATACCTGCATAGTATGAAACTATTTAATACAGTATTTTTATACAAAATGAAATTGTTTTAAAATTCTATTTACATAATATACAGCTATACACCTAAGTTATCCAAATGTGCAGAACTGCAAAAACATTTAAATAGAAGTTGCATAAAAAGCAAAAATTGTCATTAGAAAAAAAAAAAAGAAAAAGAAATTTAGGCATTTGTGCAAAGTAATGTCCTTTCCCTTCAATTTGCTTTTCTTTAGTTTTCATTTTATAAGTTAAATTTAAAAATTAGTCAACACACTGAATTAAGTATGTAGATCTTCATTTAAATAAATCAGTCAACAATTTTTTTATAAAGTATTTAACACTTCATTGTAGAAACATAGGCAAAATGACTATTATAACCAAAATGAAAAATACTGTTCAATTTAAAAAAATGTACTTAAACAAGAACCTGAAAAAGTTTATGATATGCGTAACATTGTTCAAGCAGAATTGCACTAGTATTACATAAATCAAGAGTTTTATAAAGGCCCCAATATGGCAAAGTTTAGAAATAGGTAGTATGCATGCACAATAGTACAACAAAAATCTTTTATAAAACAGCAGTTATTTTTGTAATGCTTGTACAAAGGGAATAAAGAGCAACCACAAACATATTTAATCTGTTAGATTAATATATTATGATAGCTAAAAGTCAGTCATGTCTAGCAGAGGAAAGGAAGAGTCCTCCACTGTATATGCGTGAATACGTCTTTTGTGCCTTTAAAGTTATGTATAAAATATTTTGATTCAGTTCAAACCTGAAAGAAATTGTATTCTTTATTTCCATTAAAATTAAAAAAGGTGAATCAGATTTTTTCTCCTAGCAATGACAGAAAGCAGACCAGGTCAGAGCAAGCACTGGGAATTGTTACTGATGCCTTTGATAATTGGATTTTGATATTTAACCCAGAATACTGAAACTTGGTCTTAGGTAAGGTTTCCCTAATATGCAATTTGGTTATGTTTTACCTCTGCAGTATCACAGTTTATTTTCATTTAAAGAAACTGCTGTGGTTTTTTATTCTTTAATATCGCGAGTATGACTTTTTTGTGATTGTCAGAACTGAATGCTGTGATCAATTGTGTGTGCTCAAGATTTGGGGTTTGGTTTGTTCCCTACTGCTTGGTATGTGTTGGTGAATTATTAATCCATAAGTAATGAGTACGATTAAGTGAATAAACATATTATGCATGTGTAGGCAATGGCCTCTTGTGCTCTAGGGTGGCTACTGTCCTACAGGACTGTTGGTGTTCGTATGCTTTGTCCCACAGCAAGCAAGGTTTCAGCTTCCAAGATATACCGTTACTATGTTCTATAAGGTTTTAATAAATACAAAGCTTGTTTACATGGTATATATGTTTAGTATATCATGTACAGTCACTGAATTTCTGAAACATAATCATTGTGTTCATGCAGATCATTAGATGTTTCATTTCTATAGTCTTGCTTACTTCTTGGCAACCTAAAGCTAATTTAAAAGCAAGTTATGTTTGTTTGTAAAAAGTTATCTAGCTTTACCAGGATCTGAAGAGAAATTCTAATGGGCACAAAGAAGAGAGTAGACCATTCAATCATTCTTTCACCATTTAAAATAAACAAAATTACACACTGTACTACAGCTTCCAGACTACATAATGAAAAAGTGCAGATACCATCTTCATCAATTAAGTAGAACCAAAAAAGTTCATAGAAAATAGATTGCTTGTTTTCACGCTACAAACGAATACGTTGTTTGCAATTTAACAAATTTAAAGGTGTGTTATTTCAGCAGCATTGTTGTAAATTGTACCGTAGTGCAGTTTCTTTTTCATAAAAATACCTTACAAATGGTCAGTCAAAAGTCATCAGCAAAAGAAAAACCCAGAAAACAATCAACCAAACAAAAAACAGAGGTAATGCTGATGCTGAAACAATTATAATACTGTTGGTACATAGAAAAGTAATCCTTATATTTTATACATTTATACAGAGTATAAAAGGTAACAGCAGATTATGCCACAGTCTCCCTTATCCCAATATCTATTTTCTTTGGAAGGAGTTCTCTTCTTTCATCAACACTTGCTAAGGAGTTTCGACAGTTTTGTCCATCCATATATAACTTTGCATACACTGGATTGGCATAATTTGTTGGCTGCAGAGAAATTAAGCATAAATCAGAGCAGTCAGATTAAACCAAAATAAACATTTATGGAAATGGAAATGGGTTTGTTAAAGCAAGACCAAGTACATGTAAAATATAATTGGCCATATTTAATAGATACCTGGACTTCTGAAAACCTGATGAGTTAATTATTTAGTTAAAAACGAAATTCAGGATGAGACATGCTATTAAAAGAATCAATGACATGACATGCAGCATATTATGATATTCAAACCATAAAAAACAATGATGAAAATTAAGACAAAAACCTTGAAAAATGCCTCTGATGTTGACTTGTCCACCTTATTACACGGGAAGATTTCAGAATAGGTATGAAGAAGTTTATAGAGAAAGTGCACTGTGAGACCATGTGACAAGTTTTACAGTAGAAAACTGCAAATGACAGTTTCCATATATTACCTGTTCTAAGACATCAGCATCCCATCAATAGCTGACCATGTTTTCGAATTCTGTGGCCCAAATATACAACATGATTTGACCAAAAATTAAATACTTCCATAACGTAAATTTAACTTTAATAATAAACCAGCATAATTGTTAATATATCATAGTAGTTACAGATTGAGAAATATTTTCTCAACAATTTTGGTAGTTTGGACTTTAACAAAAAGATCTATTGAAATTAATGTAATTTCAGTACAGGACAAGTCCATTTTTAATTCTGCAAAGTACTTCAGTATATAAGAAATCTCCTGAGTATGACACCACAGAAGTATGCATATAACATGGATGAAAACTTACTCTCCTGTCACTTATGCTAAGGATAAAGATTTTTTTTTTTTTTTTAAATACTCTTTTGTATTAATGAAACATAAGTATTCAATCAACTGCTGCAGCAATTTATGAGAGCAAACACTGAGTGATACCTGTCTGTCCCAACTGAATTAGAGATTGTTACATTTGTTGTAATGATTATAATCAGAAATTCAGGAAAACAGAAATTTAGTTTTATTTCAATTGATAAGACTTCTTATTTCATTGACAATCATTATTAAGGATAATAACCACAACAGAAAAGAGACACTTGGCATCTACATAGTGCCTTATAGAGTTATTAAAATTATATACAATAGTAGGCTCTGTTTCATGGTACCTCTTTGAGTGGGTAATGACAGCATATTGCTGTCAGAAAGTAACAGAAAGTAACTTAAGTGACTTCCAGTAACAGAAAGAGTTAATGTTAGAAATGAGCATATATTCTAGCTTTCATACCCTATACAAATTGTTAAAACTTCCAAATACAGAATATTTCAACCATGCAAGAATGCAAATGGCACAAAAGATAAATATATATATATTGAAGCACATGAAATGTCATATTGATGTCCCTTTTTAATACTTTAAATTTCAATTTGCAAACATCATGCTAAATTGTAGTCAAAATGTGATGTTTCAAAGTAAATAATAAAAATTGATTGAAAACTCAACAATCAAAAAAATGCACTGCAAATATTAAAGGAAATTGTTCATTTTGGTTTGTATCAAGTTTCTTTAAAATAAAAGCACTTGTTTTTGTTATTTGGGAACTTCTTTCACTTTGATAAACTTCACTATATGCCTGTAATTACATATAAATTACAAATGTATCAAGATACATGGCCGTGAATGTTATGGTAAACTTAAATAATGCCATGGAAAAGCATCACATTGGTTACAGATTTTGCATTCATTTGCAAGGACTCATTTGCAGCTTTAGATCATGTTACAATCATGAGTACTGGTGAAATTCTGGATGCAGAGAGGAACCCTTTATTTCAAATAGAAATAGCATTCATGACTGCCATTCTTCTCTCCATTAAAAGAAGAAAACCAAAAGTAAAACCACACAGAAAATGCCTCTTATTTAAAAAATGAAAGACAAACTTTCTTTAGGAAGGGGCTGTGGTGGAATGAAATGGATTTGAATCATCATTTCTCACCCCTGTTGACAGTGGTCCTTTCAAGTCAGAGTTTAAGTAGATTGATGGAGCTGTGTGGGGAAGCTTGAATGCAGTGGGCCCTCCCCCTATGTATCTGGCCTGTATAAACAGAAAATTTTAGTTTCTGTGCTGATAAAGCATTTTCCCTGTGTACTTATCAACACTGTTAAACAAACAGTGCATTGATTAAAAACCTTATTTTAGAGAGATCTAAAAGTCAAAAAAAAAAAAAAAGATCTAGTTGCAGGTGTTTTTCAGCATGAAAAATTCTTATATTCAATAGAAGAATAAAATTCAGCATTTTAAAATAATTTTCCATTAAGGATTAGAGCCAGACTTCTCAATAAGCATTGGTTCAGTTACTCTTACTCCAGTGAGTAACTCCATTTTCAGCTTACTTCTTGTATTCAGCACACTGACTGTGATTCAGCAATGACATTCCCAGAGCTATCAGTAATCCGGTTATTGCTTTGTCAGAAATGCTACAGAATGATGGCTGCCCTTTGGTGTATGTCTGATTACGGAGCTCTAGGAAAGATATCGCGGCATTACCCTGTTCATCCCATGTCACATCACTCAGGGAGTTCAATCACTGAAGAGTGCTGCTGCAGAAGTGACAGCATCTTTTACAAGAAAATGAAAATACATACTAGCTTTGAGTAAATATTTAATCTATCTATCTATCCAGCCAGGACTCTGAATTCTTTATGCCTTTAGAAGTTTTCATATATAAAATAAGTTAGTCTGATACGTATGCATACACCCCTTCACACTTCAAATGGTAGACTGTACAATAACATGTTTCCATTCAGTATTTGCAACTAGACTAAAACAATAGGTTGTAGTTTGGCAATTTAAGGCAATGTGTCTATGACAAAAAACACATTTGACCATTTAGTTCTAACTCTGGAAAAACACAGACACTGAGAAAAAAATGTCTATCAGGAAGCATCAGACTGCAAAACAGCTGTTGATATACACGACATTTATTCTAATGAAATCTAATTTGCCTTTATATTCATTAACTAATTCTAAATGTCTTTATTTTATGTTTCTACTAATTACATTCAAAAATGTCAAAACCTTTGCAAGACATTAAATAAGTGGTGGTTTTGCCACCAGAAAAAGAAAAATAATTACCTTTTCTGCATTTACAGTAAAATCTGAGGCTAAAAGACCACCTTCACTGTGATCGTGGCCCACCTCATACATGTTGTATGATGGATTGCCAATTTCTACATTGATTCCTCCATTTATAATGGGTTGTCTTCTGAGAGTTTTTGTCCTATAATGCATAAACACACACAAAAAAAGAAGCCAGTGACTTTTCAAGTTATTTCTTGGATTCTGATTCCAATGAAATACATTAACTCTGCTTACTAAGTTCACTAAATCTCTGGTTAAAATTATCAACACTTATATAGCCTTGACAAGTTTGAGCAAACTGGATAAGAACACAACAACATTTTCTTTATCTAGTGTATGTGGAATATAAGTATAAATAATAGACACAAAACATAACTAAGTCACTGCATCCACAAACAAGTTTTGGGCTGTTCGTTGCAGCATTTTTTAAAAATCTCTCCTCAACATACATGAAGTGAACTTTTTATAGTGAAAAGATGCACATACTTTAAATATTTATTTTTTTACTTCATACATCAATATAAAACTACTTACCTTCGTTTTCTTTTGCAAAGAAATAATCCAATTACCAGAGTAGTGATCAAAGTCACCAGTAAAACAAGAGGAACAATGATTGCAATGCTTCCTAAACCAGGAAAAAGAAATATAATTGAATACTCATGGCTGTATCTAATAATTTCTTCACATGTGTAAAATGGTTAAATTATTAATTAAAAAAAAAAATAAAAATCCCCTTACCAACAAGTGCAATTTCATGGAATGAGCCTCACTGATTTGAAATTTTAATGTTTATGAATAGTAAAAAAGAAATCGTTCTAGATAATGATGTACACACTGATATTTTTATGAACAAATCAGGATCTTCCTCCTTCTGGATACCAATATACTTCGGACTAATACTAAAATAAGCAACATGTTGCCCTCATTTGCAGTGATACCATATGAAGGTATGTGGAATTCCTGAAAAATCAGGACTGGCATGGCTACTGACTTTAACTATCACCATCATCTTCAGTAGTATATTTAAGTCACAGAACTATTAATTTAAAATGTTCAGTAGGCATACCTGTGATTAAAGAATTCCATTATTAGCATTTATATGTATTTATTACTTTTATTTGTGGGAAAATGAAAAGTAATAAGCAATATAGATTTCTAGCTGGTTGGTGCATTCCTGCATTTTACCGCATTGCACTCAGGAGCCAATAATTTTGTTACGTTGATACAGGCAATCAAGAAAACTACAGTAATGCTTAATGTAGCAGAAAAACAGTGCACAGATCAGACAGTGATGTTAAAGGAGAGGAGGGAACAGGGAAGAAGAAAACAGGCTTAACATTTTGGCAGATAACTTCTGAAATTACCCTACCAGCAAAAATAAGGTCAGCAACTGTATATCTCTAAGAATTGCTCAGCTTTAATGTAAGTATCTGGCAATAAAGAAATACATGTAACAAATAATTTTATGTTATAAAAAAATGGCCCTCATAAACTGCAGGTCTTCGGTATAAAGCTAATACGGAATGACCTGCCTTTCCTTAGATATCACAATCCTTCACTGGTGCTTTTTCACTGTTTTTCACAGTTACTAACTTGTTAAAAAAATAAGCTGCTGGCAGTCCCTCTCCTACGTTAAACACAGCCTAAATAAAGGATTGAAAAAGATGCCTTGAATTCTGCCTGAAGGCTTCCTGAAAGCCCAGTAAGGTTGTCAGTGGCCCGAAACAAAATGCAACTAAATAAAAACTTGAAGCATCCCGAGTTCACTCCAGGTTATGAAGATTCAATATGGAAATGACATTACAGCAATGCTACTTTAAGATAACATTTGGTAAATGTCTGGATGAAGCTCTAACTTAAGTGACAAACCACCACCACCCCCCCCAACCCAAGAAAATAAAAAAAAACCCAACCGAAAACCAAACCAAGAAACCAAAACACCAAAAAAAACACCAGTTCATTTTGTCTTGGCAGGTAAACATTCAAGAAAAAAAACGACTAACAGCCCACCATGGGTGAATTGCCATCTAGTGACCATGGTGTAGCCTGGTCCTGTACGTGCAGGCACAAGAGGAACACCCATTTCCCAAATCGTAGCAGATATTCCCACAACATGAAATACTGGTCTAGGTTCTGGCTGCTTTTTTGCCCATCTCCAGCTTGTGTTCTTTCACTTATCTGGATCACCAGGAAGATTTTGTCTAAGCATCAAGCTGACCTGAATAGAGGGTGATTCATTTTATTGCTCCAGTTGGGTTAAATGCGATCAAGAGACATACAGTAGGGTACCATCAGCGTACCCTATGCACCGCAGGGAACATCGTCCAGTTTAAACTGCCAATAGTGTAACGATACCATTCTTTTATGCTTACAGACATGTTTAAAAGAAAAATATGACTGGAGCTATTTTTACTTTCTGGATGATTTTCACAGTAGGTAAAATCCAAACCTCTGCAGACAGCCAATACAAAAGTTATGAACTAGTTACAATTCTATTTTTGATGCTTTCAAGTAGGACTTAAATGGTCAGAAATCCCGTACTAGGTCTCTGCACAGCAGTGATATCACCAAGCACTTGCCACTTGATACACTTTCTTTAACAAAACTGCAGATTAGCCCTTGAACCAGTGAGTGTATAGTTTATGGCTTGCATCTAAACCACTTACAGAAAACCTGAATGCCAATCAAAAAGTTGGGACCCCCCTACTTTTTCAGTTGGGAGGGTTTTTGTGTTGGTTTTTTTTTTTTTTTTTTTTTTTTTTTTTTTTTTGGGGGGGGGGTTTGTTTTTGTTTGTTTTAATAAATACAGGTAAACCAGCACATTTCATGACACAAACTCACATTCCAAAGTATTATCAGATCGAAATTTCTAAACTAAGCCAAATTTGACAAGCAACTGCAGTTATCTGAAGTACTTACTTGTACTGCTATTGTCAGACTTGCTGCTTTTGGGAGCTGGCCTCTCACATTGTGTGCCTGACCAGTTGGCTGAACATCTAGAAGTATCCAATTAAGATGGTAAAGTTAATAGAAGTCAGCTATTAACACACTAAACTATTAAAAAGACCATCAGCATCTTCTCAAGAGCTATGAGAATGACAACACTGATTCTACCAAATAAACAATAAGCTTCATGGAAGGAGTCAGCAGTACTCTGCCATGGCACTTACAACATTCTGAGTACATTTTTAGTTTAAAACTACAGCTTTGTACAATCACATCCACATCCACAAAGCGTATCTGACTGGACATAAACTACTACATGCATCTAGTAAACTGCAGCATCCATGCCAAATGGCTCCTTCCAAAGTTTTGCTGTCCTCCATTGCTCTGAATAAGGCTATAATTCCCCTTTTCTCTGCTTTCAGATTTAAACACTTTCCTGAAAATTCTACATTTTGATGGCTTTATCTTTTTCAATTCTGAACTATATAACTAGGTTTGTATTTGAAGAAATACATATGTGTGTGTAAGTAGGTGAGTTAAAGCATAAAGAGCTGTCCTGAAAGGACAGGAGTATCTACTGGCTTCAGAGTGCCCTGAATACTGTTTATATTCTGAATGTACGCTTCATGAATCAGATGCCTGGATGGGTACACAGTTATTCTGCTATAATTTCCTTGTAGGAATATCAACATTGGAATATTTCTTCAATTGGGATTCAGAATGCTTTCCACGAATGCAAGCAAACACAAGGAGTCCAAGTATGCAGACTCAGCAAATCTATCAAAAAACGGAAACAAATACCTCAATGAAAATCAATCACTTATTCATCTTCCTGTAAATATGATTAAGTTTACTATAGAACCTCAAATTCTCCTTTTTGGAGCAGCAGGAAGTAGTTACTTTTCATCTCTCCTATTGCATATTGTGCAATGTATCATATTTTTTCTAAGTGTTTTTGAATTATTTATGAATTTCAACATGGGTTATCTTTAGGAAAATGAAACAGTGCAGCACACTGCATTGCAGCTCTAAGAACTCTACAGTTTCCTGATACCTTTCTAAAGATTTAGCAAATTGCAAAGGCGGACATGCTTAACGACCGACTTTGTTCCATAACACATAAAGGTTTGGAAAGGTGTAAAATATTCCAGACAAAATTGTGGAATTCTTACAGGAGAGCCCTAACCAACTTTGCTGGTGATGCTTTGGACTCTCTTGTCTTTGCAGATCACTGCAGAAGAATAGTTAGTTTCTCTTTTTGCTCCTAAGCCTATGCCAGCACAATCCAATACTCTAATGGAAGGTGTCACCATCCATGGCAGGAGGATTTGAGCTACATGATCTTTAAGATCTCTTCCAACCCAAGCCATTCTATGATTCTATAATGATTCAGATAAAATTCTTTGCTGGGTTTCATATTAAGTTTGAATTTTTCGGGGAGGGGACTGATTTTTTTTTTTGTAGGTTATGTTATGAAGGTGATTAAAGTGAGACACAGATGGTCTTTAAAAACATGTTAATTAATTGACAGTTGATTCAAGATTTTTCATGCAATAGATAAGTTTAGTATAAAAAGCTCTTCATGTTTATTAAAATAAGTTTTTTTACTTAAACATGGTAAATACACACTTAAATTCTCACTGCAAAGAAAACTACTTACTAGTTTCACACACTGATTGCATCTATATGATTCACTTTAAAACTGAATCCAACTGACATTTCCACACCTGCTTTAGAAAATGCATCTGTTCCATTTTTTTAATAATCTCTTTTTATCAATTATATCAAATGAAAATGATTACACTGACAGCATACCTCACTGAGATATTATTCAAGGAACTTGTTTTTTCAAAAGACCACTATTCAGCATATGGCTGCAAAATAAATATCTCCATTCTTTTAGAGAAACACCATAGATCTTTATACATAGAATATTCTACTGGGATCCAAACTGTTGGCATGTGACAACCATGAAATAAAGTCTTTATATTTCTTTCTGGAATTCTGCATCATTGCTGTGGGGATTCAGCTCATATGATTAAAGCTTGTTATGAGAGGCAATTTTCATCTATTACAGTATTGAAGGGGAAAGATTTCTTTGAGAGTTAGACATATCTTAACTTTGTGTCCAAATCCTTATATTGAAGATTTCAAACACTTCTGCTGTGTAAGGGTACCATTATTATAAATCTGTCTTAAAACAGTTTAAAGAATATGTTAGCGTGACCAGCAAAAGAATCACTACAAAGCATGCAAATATAAGCTTATGAAAAAATTGTGTACAATGTACAATTATGCTCTGCTAAATCTTGCAGCAGATAATGACACCATAACAGCTGGTGAAGAAAGAAATCCTACAGCTATACATGTAGTAAACAGAGAAGCAGATTAAGGTAAGAATATTAGAAGTTTTTTACCTATCTTGGCATTTTAACTGTAAAAGTCAGCAATATTGAAAAACTTCAGATGCATTTGATAAGTCCCAAAAATGTGATAGCTAGTTGCCACTTCATTTTCATTTTTCCAAATGCCTGCTGTCTCCAATAAACACATGAGGGACTGAAGCTGACAGGATGGCAGTCATTTCCTTCTCTCCTTAAAGATAAAATGATTGCCCTTTGGTGGTTCAGCATGCTAGTAAAGATGTGTCTTGGGAAGGCAGAATAGAACAAGAAATAAAGCCCAGGGGAAAGGCATGCAGTCTGCAAGGGAATCTGACACAGAAAATTAGCCATGAGCAGGCATATGAATAATGATGGGGCTGGGACATGGACAACTAACTGCTCATGAAGGAACATTGGAAACGAGCAGGACTTAATCAGTTTCAATTGTCTTCAGATACTGTAGACATAAAATGTTCCTAGTAATAACAGTACCTATCATGGGAATTGACTTTTGGTTTAATCTGATGCACAGCATTTTGTACGTTTCCAAATCATTTGGTAGCAGGAACTTTTGTTCTGTACCATCGCCAATAGTTGCATGGTCAGACACAGGAGATCAGCAGTACAAGCAAACAAAAATGTGTTACTGAAGCAGAACCACAAAAAGATACTGGTTTTATTGAAGACGTTCATACTGTCAAGAACTGTGAACAGGAAGAACAGTGATAATGCTACTCTGAGCTACACATAAACAAATACAGATGGAAACTGATGGGGAGATTTGACAGTGAAGGACAGGTTGGAGTCAGCTGAATGGTGCAAGGCACTACAACAAACATCTTATGGTGAAAATCTCCAGCTCTCGAACAGGAACTGGTGAACAGATCAAAGAGCTACAATATCACAGAAAATGCCAACAGAAAAACTGAAAATTAATGCAATAAATAAAGGCTGTACATTGTCTGCTGCCAAGGTCATTAATAAAACTATGCTACAGCTCTCTCTATTACAGTTTAGTTCCACATTTAGAAAGACACTGCTTGAGAAACATGTTCTGAGATGGAGAATGCCTGTGTGACAGGAATTATTTATTTGAGGAAACAGTATTACAAAGACAGACATTAAAAAAATTTGAAACCAAAATGAGGAATGTGTCCCACTTGTAATGAGGAATACTTAGAATTAAGATGTTTACATTCCAGAGACTGATCATGCTGCTGTTACAGAACTTATTCATGAGAGAAAATGTCTCTCTCCTCCATTTTTGTACAACCCTTACATGTGAGTGCACTGAAGCACTCGAAACCCAATTACCTGACCATCTGACCAAAAGGAACCAGTTGACTATGAAATGTGTGAACAAATAGGAAAAAATAGTGAAGAAGCAGTGTTCAATTTTTTTTTTTTTTTTTTTAAGTTTTTTCCATTTTTTTCCCCACAGGCATTGCCATAAAAATATCATATAGGAGGCATAATAAGCAGTTAAAAGTGCTTTTGTAGATAACTCAATATACCAGTATGTATAAAAAAATGACAGAAGGCAGCATTGAAAGAGAATCTGTGAAACAGCCATTACAAAATAGAGGTGGAAGGGGAATTGAAAATGTTTCTTACCTATAAATGATATTTCTTCATTATACAAAGTAATTTCGTAACTCTGCTTTTCTTTTTAGTCATGGCACAGACAGTAATACACAGAAAAACATCTTAATGAAAATATCCAGCCTCACTATTTTATGAACACTTACACCAAAATTTCACTGGAACACATCATTACCATCACAACTATTTGTAAGACAGGAAAAGAGAACATCTGGATTATAGTTATTTAGTATCTATACTAATTTGCATTGAAAGACAGAAATCAATATAATCCCATTTTCCTCAAAAAAATCTGTAGGATGACACAGAACAACAAAATCCTTGCACTAAACCAAATCACTAAAATACTCCTTATATTAAATTTAGTAGTACTTTTGGAAGCATGCTTTCTTCATACAGGGAGCTGATATTATATAGTCATACCCACAGTAAACCTTCAAATATACAAAGAACTTTCATAACAATGGAAGTCCAAAAAACCCACCCCAACTCTGATCAACACCACATCCAGTACCTTCTTCTATGTGGTAGGGCCTATTTATTTTCAAATAATAACAGCTTTTCCATAATTATTTTACATACAAACAAACCACATTTTAGTATTTTTTTTTAATGAGCATCACTTGCTATCTTTACAAGGAAAATGAAGTGAAGGAATTTGACTGAAACTTTACAACATTCCTTAAAAAAAGAAATACAGATAACCTTGCAATCAACAAATAAAGGATAGGAAAACAGCATAATTCAAAAACAGGCAAAACAAAAATTACTTTTAAAGAACCCAAAGAACCTTAAATTTAGTTACAACATAAATGAAAAAATAAAATGTGACTTTAACCATGATTTTTAATTTTAGCATTACATTATTATATTCAAATCATCATTCACAACTCAACCTCTATTATCCCAAGGTGAGAAAAAGAAGCAATTGAGGGTCATTATACACCATGCTACCAGCAATATGTGTACAGTACATAGGCTATACAAGCATTAGTATTAACATAGAGTAAATATATAAAAATGAAACATGTCTAGATGACTGCTACTGTAATTGACAATACAGACAGCAACAAAGTAAAAGTAAAACAAGAGACTGAAACGGTAAAAAAAAAAAAAAGACATGGCTGGATCAATAGCTATATGACAAACTGGTCTCTTCTTCGCAGAGGCAAAATAAGCAGTGATGTACAATCTCAGCTAGTATACAAGTTTTATCAAAATATTTTTAAACTCCTGATCAAAGGATATCTGCATTACAGCCTAGCTGGTAAATATTCAATGAAAAATACATATACTCCTCTTTTGCAGGGTCTTCTCATCTCTTTCTTTGACAAACACTCTTCAAACATATGTGCATTTAATTCTTGAACTACTAGTTTCAGATACAAACTGAATGAAAGATCTTCTATTATATAAAGTTAAAACCTGCTGACTATGTTCAAATTCAAGAAATTTATAACAAAGGTATTTCTAGTTGAAAAAGAAAGCTCTCATAGAACTAACATAATACTATGAAATTCCTGTTGTAATAAAACTTGGGGAGCTCATTAAATACACTAGAAAATCATACGGAAAACCTTTATGGCCTGTCATGGTTACAACTGCCTTCTACTTCTAGGCAGACTTCTCAATGCTCCAATTGCTCTATGCTGCAGTGGGTTTTTCTAATCAACCTTCAGCAAGTGCCAGTCAGGGGATTGCATGGTAAAGTCTCTTTTTTGTCCACAACTGCACCATGGATGTACCTTAACCTTTTCTTGAATAGAGGTTTGCTATGAGTTTTACATTCACTTATGAACTCGCACATACTCACAGCATCTGTACAAGTTATACATGTACTTACATAGAAACTCTTCATATTTGAAGATATTTTCAACACAAAAGGAATGTCATGAGTAAGGTATAGCCTCCCAGGAATATGAGCTGCAGGGAAGTTCCTCATCAAGAAGAACGTACTCTTTTCCTTAAAAAATCCATGACAAACACATGTGCACGCGTGCACATGCTTGCGTACCACACAGACATGCACAGTGTTTCTCTCCAGCCTACTGGAAATAAAGCTGGCAAGAAAATCTCTCTTACTTATTTCACTCTTGCAGGAATTATTGTTTCAAATTTATCCATGCCTCCACCTGCAAATTGAAGATTCTTTTTATCACTTTTAGAGCAGTTCCATGACTTCTCCTCTCCCAGTTTGTTCACTACTGTCTTTAATCCTTATTACTCCACCAAAAATTCTCAGTTTAGAAATGAAACAATCTATTTTTTCTGTACCGTTCATTTTTCAGTTTCCTCTGTTACCAAACTTACACTTTCTTTCAAGCTATTATATTATGTGCCTTTTAATTAATCTGAAAGACCACTGATATCTGTCTAATCTGCTTTTGAAGTCATACATCTGTTTACTGTGAGCAATTAACCATGCAGGATGATGTACTCTTCATTATAGAAGAACTGGTATTGTTCTAATGTAGAAATACAACACACACAACTTGAAGTCCTCTGAACAGTCAACACATCTAGCCTGAGGCAACTAATTCAACACTGTACATTGTCCTCTGAATTTCTCTTTCTCTTTCACCTAGGAAACAGAGGCTCTGAACTGTAGACATACTGCACTGCACACAGCTCTATGCAGAAAATAACCTAAGGAATAAATTACTATCCTCTTAATTAGCCATCATGATATAATCTTGTTTCACCTTAAAGTTCTCAGCCATAGTCATGCAGCATTGCTCAAAAGCTCACTGGAGCATTTAAAAGCTCTCTATAAATTTAGCTGGCTTTATATAAGGATCAATATGATTTATAACTTCTACTGTTTTTGACTGTAAACTTGTAACAGAACTATTCTTCATTATATTTCTACAATGCCTAGTGTAAGGAGGTTATAACTTGATTACATTTATTTGCAGATGCTGCTAATAATAATACACTAAACCACATCTATGAGCACATGCAAATAATCACAGTAATACAAATAGAAAGATGGAATTATGACAACCTGTACTTATGGTGAAGGTACAAAAGAAACAAAGGTGAGAAAGGGCAATATTTTGTACTAAAGAAATTGATACAGCACTGCCTATGTAACAATCAGTGACAATCTTGTGTACTTGAAAGTTTAAATTTTTTCCAACTTTCTTCACTGGTATCATACAAGGTATAATCTATTCCTAAACCCTGCTTCTCTTGCATGAATGTATATGCAGTTAAGTAATAAGTGAGAAGGAAACAGAGAGGCAAATAAAGGTAATTATTAAAACAAATGATAGACTGACAGAATAGATGGAACTGACAGTTTGTGAAACAAAAAGCATTCAGATTATTTCCCATTTGAATCTGCTATCCTGTTCACTTTGTTTTCAAAGGATTTGTGAAGTTACTGGAGCAATTCAGCTATCTCTTATGTGCTTCTAGTCTTACACACATTGCCTCCAGACCATTAGTGAGTAGTACCAGATTTAGCCTTAAAAAACTTACTATGTGAATGCTTAAAAGTCAGTAACTATCTGTAAAATAATACTTCTTTAAAAGATATGTTCAGTCGTACATTTTTCAGAAAAGGTCAGTACCACAAATACTAACATTCTGATATTAAATTGTCTCACAGGCTTTCTTGCTGAGCAAGAAGGACAATAATGAGGAGGGGGAGAAATGTTATGTTACTAAAAATAATGCTAAGAATTAATAATCTATATTGTGTAGGACCTTATCTCCAAAGACAAATCACAGTATATTCTGTATCTTTTAAAACCTGACAAAGCGTTCTTTGAAACTAGAGACCAAATTCACAAAACCTTCTTTTTTAGATGGCTTATAGACATAGTAAGGCTGTAATTCATTCCTAAACTGGTTAGCTGAAAAGCACAAGTTCTATTTCTAATGTGCACCTAATATTTACCACATTCAAGTTTAGAAAAAGTTTAAAATAAAACCTTGTGATAGGATGATAAAATAGAAATGGAACCTAACAGTACAGGTTTATAAAAGGAGAGCATGTTCTTACAGGCTTATAGTTCCTGTGTGTAATTACGGCTTTAGGATTGCCCTTTAGAACAGATAAACCTTATTCTCTATTGTCTTTACTGAATAATAATAATGACTTGATTATGTAAAAAGTTAGCCCTCTCAACTAATCTGGCTGTGAGAGAGACAGAAGTTCCTGCTGAATGCCAATAAACTCAGCCATTTCCTATTTCTTCTAAAAATCAGCCACTGATGAATTAGAGGCTGGTTAAAAAATATGCTAGCTTTTAGGTATGTGCCTCTCAGGGACCAGAGACAGACCTCATATATAGCATAGCCACATATGCAGGCTGGAAGGATAAAGCCTTTTTGCTAACACAGGAGCAGAACTTTTAGAAAAAATCTTTGAGTCTCCTGTTCCCTGACACAATGAGTCTCATGGAGCATGGGACTGGATTACTTCACTCCTTCCTGATGTCTTCTACTTACCAGTATCAGGTTGATAAAAATTATAAAATTATAAACAAGCTCCAGTTAAGAACTAATTTGGCACCAGAAAACCACAAGATAGAGGGAACAACTGGATCTTGAGCTGAGAATGGCAAGGAAAACTGAGATATACAGAGTTACACTTCTTCCTCTCTATCACCATAACTGTCTTCATATCCAACAAACAACTATTTGCTTCTCTTTCACTTTTTTCTAAGCCACCTTTGCTTTGTAAAGAAATAATCTGGAAGATTCCCTTAACAAAAAGTGGTGGCCGTATTAACCCAACAATCAGTCTAAAGAGACAACAGATACCTGTGCTTATATTCTGCATGTGAAAAAATTAATTTTCTACTAAAGTTTTATTTAAACTTCAACTTCTGTTCTCAGTTTACCTGAAACGCTTCCTCACACTGAAGAGAAACTTGAATTTAATCTTTCTTTACCACCTTTTCTTCTGTTTCTTTTCCACCTTACAATAGATTTAAAAAAAAAAAATAATCCCAAACTATATTCAAATAACTCTGCAAGATGAAAGTGAAAGGAACGCTCATTTCTGCTGAAAGGCATTATATTACTGATGCGTTTTGCCGCTTTTCTTTTTACTTGAGCTTGGATTATTCACTCTACTGTATAGCACAAGTGTAATAAAAGCAGTATGGGGGATACTGTCACAGAAAGAATAAACAATAAGCAAACAAATAAGTTAATCACTATGTTCACAATGTTGCAATTCTTTGTTCATTTTTTCTGTGGAAGACAACCCTCTCACAGGGAGGAACCACAGCTATCATCAACAAATAGTCTCTTTTGGGTATCAGCATTTCACTTTTTGGAAGGAAGAAAATGGGAACTAATACTACTTCTGCACAAGGCCATCTTTTCCTTTTTTGTCCTGTCTTCTTCAAGCCTTTTTCTTTTTGTTTCATCTTTGTGTAATTCTATCTTTCAGATAGAAAGGAAGAGTCTCACTTTGCCCTAGAAAGCTAATACTCTTCCTTGGATTTTGGAAGCCTGTTTCATTACGTTCTACAGATAAGCTCAAACTTTAACCAATGCATGTCCTGGGCAGTGGCTTGAATTATGTCTGACGGAAAAACATAACTTCATCTATCTGGAAGAAATGTTTAGCAGCACAGCCTTTCAGCATAGTTCCTCTTCTAACAATCCATCTCCATGCTTCATTCAATTATGTAGTTAGAAAAGCAGGAATAAAGGATCGCTGGGCCTGGGAATTCTACAAATTCTTGCCATTGTTGGCATCTGGTCTCACACAGAAACTCTGAGGTTAAAATTCATGTTATCAATTCAAAGACTAAGTACGAGATTCAAACAAGATTTAAAATCCTTCAGTTTAATACTTGTTTTCATTTTGATAGTAAATATAGTTAATCCAGATCAAAAGATCACAAGAGGACAGGCAATGGCACAAACCCAAATACCAATGCTACTGAGAAAATTCCTAATTCAATTCTTTGCTGAAATTCTGCTGTCAGTATATGTCAGTCTTGGCTCCAGGTGAAACAGAAATTAAGCCTTACTGGCTAAAAATTTCTTATTAAGAAAAAACCTCCACACAATTATTTTAATGTATTTTTATGTAAAAATCCATAAATATAAAATTAACACATACTTAAGAATTGTGCAAGTAAAATTCAGAAGTGATTCTCAATGCTGTAGTTTAGACTATTTTACCTATTAGAATGTATCACAAGAAATTTTGCACCCTTACCTTCTAGAGAGCATGTTAGATAAAAAAGAGGAAAGTCACTTGCAATACATGACCTTACATGCAGCAGCAAGTTGTTCTTCTTTTCATTATTCTGAAAATCCCAGTATGATACACAGAGATAGAAACTGTTCCAAACAACCATATAAACCCACTTCATACTCTTCAAAGTTTAAGAAGTAGTAGTCAGAACACTTATCTAGTTTCCAATGGATTTATAATAGCTCAAGTCATTGTTTCATTGCTTGAGAATGCTGACAAAGGAATTGTGATAATCTTTTTTTAAAAAATAGACTATTCACCATACCTAGTCACTGCCATTGCTACCAACCAGACAACCACATCACGCACACAAAGCATTTCATATTTTCATAAACCACACATTTAGATGAGGTAAGATTAAAGCTCTTCAAGATTTTATCCCAAGTCTAGGTCCTTGGATCTTGATTCCACTTCTGACTTTTATGTCACAATTGTTGAGTAAAGCTATGTTCATCAGACTGCTATTTCACTTCTCTCATTTTCAAAGACTACGGTTATTTCTTTCCCTGATGGGGATAAAATTTTCTCTTTAATAAGCCTAAAATCCTTTAGAGAAATACAGCCTACAAATATATCTATTTCATATCTTATTTTTATTAGAGAAGTCAAAGTTATGACGTAGCTCGCATTTTTTATTAACAGTTTCTATTTTACAGTATTATTTCTATAAAGTTAACAATGAGACTTAAGAATACAAGCTTAACTCCTGAAGTGGTACCTAAATAGCTCTTCTGTTCCTTTCCCAGTACAGATAAGAAATAGGAAGTCAGGTCTGGACTACAAAACATGTTGCTAAACATTATGCTATGTAGGATTAACTTGGTAAAATATCTTAAAATATGAACAATAAAAGCCAAGCGGCATTTTCAGTATCTTCAATTGTCTTATTAAAAGTAAAGCTCTTTTTTTTCTTCCTCCAATGATGCAAATACTCCAAAAGTATGTTTAAATATACTCATCAATGCAATTATCAAAGGGTAAGTGTGTATTATAGAAATGAGCCTCCAGATTAAGGATATATTGCGAAATGTATGCAAATGTGCATGACTTGAACCAATGAACTGTGGCCTGAAATGATGTCACAGAATGTGCAGCATTAAGTGGAAGGTTAAACCTACTTGCATCTCGGTTCATTAAACGTGGTTAAAGTGCAAATTCCCTCATTCTGACAGTAGTAATCACAAGGGTTCACTTTCTGGTCACAGCGCTGATTTTTAAACCCCACAGAGCATCTGCAGAATTTCAGTAAAATAGACCTATATAAATATTCTGCCTTTTGCTGAAAAGATTTTAAACGCATTATATATGATGGCAAGACACACATACGTACACAGGCACATACCCACAGATAACAAAATTAATACTCTTTTTCACAGAAGGTCCAATCTGACCATAGTGCAAAGTTTGCTCACCACTCATAAAACAATGTGCCTACACTAATTGATGGATTCAGGAATCTAATATTCTTAATGAAGCATTATTGGTAAATGTACTATATATTCCTATTGATTGATCCAGATTGCAATGGCCTTAAAACTGTTCATGACCTTTTTCTTAGCATTGTTGAGTGTTGGTGTATGCTGCAACATTTATGTATTGTAAACCCACAAATTAAGGTATTAAACTTTTTTTTACCTTGAGATCTATGGTGTTCCATGTGAATTTGAAAAAGAATTAAGTTTTATAAAGAAAAATGAAAAATCACAAGCTTCCAAAACAGCCATTCTAGATGTTTAAACAAATGAGTCACCAGGCTTAGTCATCATCTTTGCACTTCATATATTATATCTGTGACATTCTCCTTTTGCTGAGACTTTTAAGTCTCTCTAGTCATCAACTAAAGACATTTAAGGAGATTCAAAGAACAGGTAAAAAGGGCTGGATCAAAATAATAATGAAAAAGAGACATAGGCGATGAAAGCATTTTCAGCTGTAGGACTACCAGGCAGAACTGCATTCAACCCCAAAGCTGCAAACATCTATTGACAACTTCTTTACAGTAGTACAGCTTCTGAAGTTTTGCCCCTTTGCACATTTAGAAGTGCTTCAGCTCTCACGGGGAGGAAAAGTTGGTCCGACTTTACAGTGGTCATACTTCAATATCTAGGCATTTCTCTAACTTCCCTAAGAGTCTGAATACAACAAGCACTCCCTTTTAAAATCACCTGCCTCATACACATCAACAAAATGAAGGGATGGCTGTATCTATATTTACAAAGTTGTAATGCCAGATCCCTTTGGACAGCAACTTACTTATGTGACCCCGGAAATGAGACACTCAAGTCTAACTCTCTCGTCCAGCACCTCACATTCTCCTGGAGAATGCTCTGACCTCCAGGTTTTTCTGAGAAGTGGAAGACTATTCAATAATGGAGCTTTTCAGCAGTGCAGAAAAGATCATAATGTCTAATACGCAAAAGTAAAGAAAAAAAAACCCAACAAGGATTATGACTAGGTAGCTCAGTGTAACTGAGAGCAGAAAAGAAACTAATTTCTTGCTACAATGACTACTTCTGCGTTTTATATTTAGCAGCTGGAAAAGAAGACACACCATAGCTCTCAAAAAAGGACTAGAATGTACACTTTTCTACCTCTTAAAATCGTATTTCATTGTCTATAGACTACAGAATCACATTTTCTTTGGTATTTGATGACTGGGTTTAAGAAAAGCATCCTGAAATATTCTTTCAACCATGTTGCAAAAAGAGAGCAATCTTACCCCAGAACAGCCAAGCTACTGTGAGCAGTGTGAAGGTTAGGGCAAAAAGAAGAGATATCTAAGCATATCCTCAGACCCATAACGGAAATTAACACTGACATTATTCTTCCTCTTTCCCAGTCATCAGGAGTGTATTGCCCCCTCCTCTGACCATCTTTATAGGAGAAAAGACTTAATCCATCTTTGAAAAGCAGGGCAATAAGCCATCCTGTACCACCATATTCTATTCTGGAACAAATGCCTATACGGGCTTTAGATCTGGCCTGAAATTACTGTAAGTCTTAAAAGATGTATCTTTGCATCTATATGCATCAAAACACATATCTTAGTTATATCTTTCAGTATACAATATATTGTAAAAAGGTAAACAAATTACTGGTCATAGAACTAGCTAGAAAAAATACAGTAAGTTATGACTACAACCAGCCCATTACACATCCTGAAGAGATAAAAAATCCAGGCACATGCCTAATAATTTTGTCACTTTTTGGCACGCAAATACTTTAATGATCAATTCAGGATACTCACAGACAGACAGGTATATTTGTCTCCGGATCCAGTCGACATGTACCACCATTGTAACAGTAGCCATCACACAACTGACAGGTAGAGGCGATCTTTCCATTAGTGCAACTGCCATGGTTAAAAAAAAAAACAACAAATAAATAACAATCAGTATTTTATTAATCTGGTGAAGTCCTTTATAATTATCTATATACCAAAATAGTGATTTTGTGATGTAAGATCTACTGATTGCAAGAATTCTAGGTTTCCACTTTGAAAAGCCAGCACAGGCAGCAAGCTTATTACAAAAAATATATTTCCCCCTTCTTTTTATGAAAATGAATTATTATTATACAAAATAATCACTCAGCAATATAGAAGTATATCTTACTACATGTTTTCATTAGCATAAAATCTATCTCAATCACTGCCATAGGTAATGCAAAATGAGCAAATTTTGAGAGTCTGGTAAAACTTGGCTGTTAACTTAAAAAGAGTTCAGTTTTTCCAAAGTGAAGACCCATTCAGTATCTTGCTACATTATGCTTCCCCCAGTGAGAAGTGCTCCAAAAGTTTGTTTAAAAAAGCAGGAACCAGTGGGTTTTGCATGGGGAGGCACCAAGAAAAGGAACTGTTCTGATGTGACCAGTTCAGGAGCTAGCCACTGTGTAAGAGATTCAAGGTATAATGCAATATAATTACTATTAAATATACGATTTTGAACACAATCACACACACACAGCCTGACTTACTTGCATACTATGTCATTACTGTCCTTGTTTATTATGCAGTGTCCCCCATGACATCTGATACACTTATCCACTTCACATTTTGGACCTTCAAATCGTACTGGACAGACACATTCTACACTTCCATCATCAGAAATGGTACATGATTCAGAATTCACACAATAATGGTGGCAAACATCTGCAAGCAACATGAAAGCTAATTACTAAAAGACATTAAGGATTATCATAGAAAAAATACCTCACTTTTCTGTTTTAAAAGGTACTTTAATAAAACCAAAATGATAAATTAAGCTGGCGGCTCACTGGCAACTACAAGAATCAAGAATACTGCATAAACAGACAGATAATATATTTAATGATGTAGTCCTGTGAAGTTAAACAGAAAGATAAACTCAGATTTTATTTTTTTCCTTTGAGATGTCTGACCATTTATGGCATCATCCCACATATTATAGAGACTATTGACAAGAAAAACAGAGCAATGTTAATATACCTGATGGGACACTGGCTGAATAACAATCTTCTGATTTATTCACATTACCATTAACAGCACTATGCTAAACTAAAATGGAAACAGTATTTTGAAACAATTTTTGCATTCACTTATCCACATATTAAAATTTCATGAAGTTCTAGTAATAGATAAAAAAATAACCCATACTGTCTATTAAACCTACATCCCCCAAATTTACATTTAAATTAATTCTTCAAATAAATAAATAAATAAAATGCTTGCAGGAGCATCCAAGTAGGAACAATTTTTTGTTTGTTTTCGATAATCCTCAAGTAAATATTTTTACTTACTCTGCGCCTCTGCATGATTTACGTACTATACTGTTTTCAAATACCCAATTGTGTTTGCAGATACGTTATTTGTGGATCTATGCAGTTTGTTTAATACCAAATGGGAGAGAATCACAATTATGGCTGGTTTTCCATTCAAAGGTTTCAATATATTTCATACTCTCCTAACCCATACATTCCGTTTACTTCACAACAAATCCTATTTAAGATACACTAACCCTTTCCTTGTTTGACAGACCACAAAACTAAATACTTTTTGCATCTTGTATATAATCGCTGAGGTGAGTAGCTTCAGAGAGGACACCTTCAACACCTGAGCGGCGGAAGCTCAGCGCCCAGGAACCTCAACTCAGAGCCGCGAGAGCCACCGAGGGAGCCTCAAGCCCTCGGCAGGACTTACCCAGGAGCCGGCAGCTCAGCTGACGCGAGCAGCTGACTCACAGGGGTGGAGCCAGGAGGAGCGGCACCAGCCCTGACCGGGTAAAAACCTGCCCCGGAAAGCACGAGTGATGCGGGTGGGTCGAGGCAGTTTGCCCTCGATGGTGAGTACTCGCCTTATGATCAGAGACCGGTCGGGGAGCTTTGCTCTGGCTGCCCCGGCGGTGGCAGCGTAGGCAGCCAGACAGAGCCGATGAGAGGGGAGGCTGCAGAATAGAGCTTGGAGTGCAGAGACTGCCTGCGCTGGTCTCCCGAGGGGAGGGTGCGCAACGGGCAGGGCTGCACTCGGTGCTCCCTGGTGGAGGTCCTGCTGCAGCAGGGGCTGAGCTGCGGGACGCTGTTCATGGGCTGAAAGATGAAAGATGTCAGGGAAGCTGAGAGGAAGCAGCACTGCTTGCTCCAGGCCCAAACTGTGCAGGGGCCTCAAGCATCCCGTGTAGCTCATGGAGGAAAGAAGGAGGTCATTAACTCAGGAAGCTGGGAACTAGAAACAAAAAAACCCAAACCAAACAAAAAAAAAAAAAAAAAAAAAAAAAGAAGAAGACAAAAAAAAAGAGGAAGAGGACAACTAAAAGCAAGGGGTTTTCTCCTAACCCCATCCAGAACTGCTTTGCTGTCCTGCAGGGGGCTGATGAGGAAACACCCTCGCACCAGAAGCAACCGGCTGATGCACTGGTAAAGATCTCTGTGGGTGCTGCCAGGAAAAAGCAGTGCATTGTAATAGTAGGGGACTCTACTTCGAAAGGAACAGAGGCACCCCTCTGTCAGCCTGACCCAGTCTCAAGGGAGGTGTGCTGCCCACCAGGGGCACAGATCAGGGATGTTGCAGAGAGGCTGCCTGCTCTAGTTAAGTCCCAGTGACTACTACCCACTTCTAGTGATCCATGTGGGCACTAGTGATAGAGATAGCAGTAGCCCGGAGAACATAAAGAAGGACTACAGAGCCATGGGAGAGATGGTTAGGGGCTCTGGAGCTCCGATTGTCTTTTCATCAGTTCTCCAGGATACAGGGGAGGACATTAAAGAGGCCAGGAGGATTGGCCAGGTTAATAAATGGTTAGAATGGTGGTGCCATAGCTGGGGGTTTGAGTATCTTGAACACGAGACACAATTTAGTAGGCCAGGTCTACTGGAGGCTGGTGGAGCTGGTCTGACAAAGAAGGGGAAGAGCAGTTTTGGTAGGAGGCTTGCCAGGCTGG
>WYDI02006808.1:0-11361 GCA_009867235.2 Psittacus erithacus
GGACAGGTTGTGGGGGGAAAACAAGCAGGCTACATGCTTTGTCTAATTTACGACTAAGCTTAAACCACAACAACAGTCCTTTTGACCCAAAAAAGCAACTGAGAAACATCTGGAAGTGTCTTGAAGAGCCCTTTCTACAGAATCTGTATGAAGGATCCCTTCGTTCACACAGCAGAGTGACTTGCTGCATCATCTTCTTTATACTCAGGTCTGTTGGTCAGAAAGTATGCCAGCATAATCCTAGCCTAGTGTTAATTTCCTTTGAAAGGATTCTTAAAATTAAACTGGTATCTGTATAAAGACTTTCAAGCACCTTGAAAAAGTCTTTGCATTTAAAAATATTGATGTTATATGGATTGGTTAATAGATAACCTAGGAGATCTTCGTGTGCTCCAAGCTTTCAGTTCTGCATGCACATATAATTCATGTCTCAACACAGCACCGGGATGAGATCCATGCAAATTCTAGGCTCTTCCTTACAATTTCTTGCATTCCTTTTTTCTTACTTCCTTGGAAGACAAATCACAGAATCACAGAATCATTAGGGTTCAAAGGGACCTTTGGAGATCATCTAGTCCAACCCCACTGACAAGGCAAGGCCACCTAGAGCAGTTTACCTGTGTCCAGGTGGGTTTTGAATGCCTCCAGAGACGGAGACTCCACAACCTCCCTGGGCAGCCTGTTCCAGTGCTCTCACGCTCAATGTAAAGAAGTTCTCCCTGATGTAGAGGTGAAACTTCTTGTGTTTTAGTTTATGGCCATTGCTACTCATCCTTTCACTAGGCACCACTGAAAAGAGTTTGGCACCACCCTCCTGGCACCCGCCTTTGAGATATTTAAATCCAGCTTTCAGGCCACAAAGTAAGCATAACACATTTCAGCCATTGCCCAGTCTGGATGACCAAATGATCACTCAGGTCACTGATGTACACACTTTCTGTGCAGTTGTAAATGCCCACATGAAATGTCAGGAAGGGGCCCATTAGGCAGGAGGTGGGAATAGCACAGTTCTCCAGAGGCCCCAGACATGAAGTTTAGCTTCACTGGGAGCAGTGTGCCTCTTTGAGTCTCTGAGGCACTGGGTCAGTACATGTGTGGAGCTGTTTTGCCCCTTAACAGATACTAAACCTAAATATTCACATGTTGCTTCTTTCAGTTCATTTTCCTGTCTGGCTTTGCACTTCTAGCTTAAACCTTGAGAAAATTTGTATGTGAACCCCTTCCTGCTACCTGTCTGCCTAAAAGGCTGTGGTTCCAAAGGCTATCCAAAATGTCTTGGTTCATTCTGGGAAAGGCTGAGTTGAGGTTTGAGCCTTAGTTGTACATATAAAACAAAAGATCATGCGGCTTTGTGCGCTGCTCCAGGGGTACGGTATGGGGGGAACTTTTCAATCGATTGCTTAAGTAACCTAGGACACTAACCCTGCCTTGCTGTCTCAGGAGAGCAAAAATTTTCCGAACAGTCAGGGTTATAAGTAAATTTTGAACTACTTAGAACAGTCATATTTGAAACAGTAAGCCACTATCAATCCCAACTATAACTCAGTCTTTATTCTGGCACTATTCCCATTTAATTCTGTGACATTTTTGAGTAAAGAATGATTAAAAACTAAGCATAGACATTAGAATTTGTTTCACGCACTATGATGCTGAGACAATGCATGCCGCCTTGTCAACATGCAGAAATGCATGTTTTTCTGGCAAGACTTCCCAGTTTGATGTAGAGTTCAGTGACCTTTTCACACTCTTTTCCAGACACAACTATAGTGAGGAGTTACTTATGGCCATCGTTTAAGTTGAGGAGTTCTTTTCATGCCTGTCTCTAGGACACAATTTAGTAGTTGCCATTTGAGATTCCTCAAGTCTTACGGGTGAAAGAACTAACAAAAAAGTCTTACATGTTTGTGGTGCAAGAAGCATCAAGCATTTCCCCAAGAATTTTTACTCTTAGCTGAGCACTGCTGCATATTTGCATACATAGAATTGACAGCTACACTCTGTGAGAAGTATTATTAATTATTATTATTATTAACGTCAATTCTCTGGAAGACCTAAGGTCTCCAAAAAGACTCCTTTCTACTTTCAGAGGTTTATAAAACACGCATCACATTATATCTTTATGTTGCCTGCTTGAAACATAAACTGTGTATTTCTTGATGTTTTCCTTTCATGCTTTAAGATTCAGAAAACTTTACTGATGACATTTCAGTCTGTATCTGTCCATAAGTAAGTCCAAATTAATTTTTTAATCAGCACAGAAGTAAAGGATTTTTTCTTTGTTCAACTGTACCTAACTTCAATCCTTTGGAATAGTCAGACATTGAGAGAGAAATTTCTTAATAGAATAATCACTCAACAGATCCTGGCCTGACTAGGAAAAATTCCTTGATCCTTCCTTCCTAAGAACATTCCTACGCAGTGAGGGTCAACTTCTATTTCCTACTGACATAAATCTTTTCTGTTTGCTTAATATTTGGTAGTGTAGTTAATCTGATACTTATCCCAAGGCATCCAGTAAAAAGTGCTATATATAAGAATGTTACAGGCAGTGCCGATAACGACATCTACATTGATACCCGATTTTCTTTTTATTCACTTTTTAATTTTTTCCCATGCTAATAGTCTAAACTAAAATTTCCTTGTTTTAAAGCTGTGACAGAACTCAATTTTTAGGATTTTTCAGGAAAAATAGATGGAAAGGCTGTTTCTGGGATCAGGCCATCTTACATCTGATATCCCCAATTCATATGTAAAAGCCAATTAGAGGAAGCTTCATGTCCTCATTTTTTGAATAAAAATTAAAAGTTCAATTCAAGGAGCAAGTAGACTTACTTGGAAATGTCAAGAATGCAATTTGGGAACTACTTTGAAGAGAAGATCAGGGGAGTCAAGAGTGTGGGAAAGTAGTGTTGATCAGGATATAGCAGGACAGCGGATCTTGTGACTAGACAAGAGAGACGAAGGCAGGAAGGAATCTTGTGATTGGTGTCACATAGAGGAAACAGATAAGGGTAATGGGTTAGATAAAAGAAAGACAGAGGAGTATAGTAGCAAGAGAAGAAGAAATGGTGTCCAAGAGAGAAGCTAGCTTGCTAGAGAATTCTTACAGATAGTTTTAGCACCCTCACTGTCGAATTGAGTCTTTAAATGTCCAGGTCCATGCCTCCCAACAGGTACGTGTGAAATCTGTAGAAAGGTGTAGTAGGACCATCCATGCCTAAAGCCTGAGTCATTACTCAGCTACCCACTGTCTCTGCAATGTCTGGCAGAAGTCTATACTGATGATCCAATCTGTGGGTAAGCATGGTTTGAAGGAACTTCTGCAGGTTTTCAATGGGTCTTATATCACTTTGTGAACCTCTAAATAATGAAGCATGGTACAATATGGAATAATTTGCTCCTTTTACCATTCCAGCCTGCCTGTTTCATGGGTTTCTCTTCTGCATGATGGGTTCAATGTCCTCATTCATTCATTCTGGGATTTTAAGTATTCATTCTTCTTTGCCTTCACTATTAATTTTCAGCATCTGCATTTTCCACCTTTTTTTTGTTGTTGTTGTTGTTGGGATGAGGTTCATGTTGAATTGTGAATCCAGGTAACAACTATCCAGTCAAAGAACAAACCGTGAACTCATGGAGACTTTAAGCAGGAAAGACCAAAGGGACCTTCAAAGTGTTAGATAGATGGTAACAGTTAAGGAAAAATCTGTTCAGGCTTATGAGAATAATGTGTGAACTCTGACATCTCAGTCATTTACTGTTACTGCAACCTTTAAAGGCATGATTTCTTCATTTTGGTCAGCACCTCTAGATCTTGTTTATTTTACACTTGCTTTTAAGAGGGGAGGAGTCATTCTCCGGAAATGCCTCTGTCTCTGTGTTGACCACAGAAGAATCAGTCTAAGGCTAGCTAAGACTCGTATAACCAGTTCTTGAGTTAAGTGAAAGAAATATATATTTTTGTAGTTGCCATTACAATTGGAATTTTCCAAAACCTGTTTCCTACTTGACATTTTTTCATCCTTAACAAGCATAATCTCATTAGTTTTAAAATTCTCCTTATGAATCTTCTCCTTTTCTGCATGGAAATAAATTAAAAAAAACTCAAACCAACCCAAACCGAATCACCATTTTTTTTATTTTTTTTTTAAGTTTACCTGAAAAAGGATGTTCTTTGACATCTTTGTAAGTTGTAAGGAAGTTGCAGAACTGACTTAAACAGGAGAATGTCTAAAATGTCATTTTTAGACAAAGACGACACAGTTCCATGATCCTGTGCCATAACCTGATTACCACTTTTACAATGCACAGGCATACACCAAATCTGTTTTTTATCATGAAGGCAGATGACTAAATGCGGTTGAGAAATAGATTGTCTATAAAGCAATTCACTAAAGATCAAAGACAATCTCAGGCTGTCCTTGTGTTATGAGAGCTCTTAAACACATTTCCTTTTGGCTGTGTGCTCAACCTTACAGAGTCTTCTATGATGCAGAAGTCCGATGATATTTTAATTATATCTGGGACTGAATTTCTAAGAAAATCAGCATTCTAACTAGGCCAAGCCTCAGAAAAGAGCTTTCATTGTCTTTTTTCCAACAACAATCTGAGATCATTTTCTGTTGCAGCACAACAGCCATTCTTCCATAGATCTGACTTTTGGAGGCCATATGTCTAAGGCAGTTGGAAGCTACTGATTTTCCTGGCAGAACTAATCACTGCAGATTCATATGGTAAAAGTCAGACTGTGTCCTACCAGAAGCAGATATAACTACTGAATGTTTAAAAGATGAGTGATACCCTTTTAACTGAGGTAGAAACAACGGTCAATGAATAACTTGTATACCTATGGCTACACCACTGACATAATTAGCCAGATGTTTTTCAAGATTGTTTGAACTACAACCTGTATAAGCTTACTTGTTACTGTTTCTCTATGGTGTGTTAAAGCTGTCAATCTGCTGATGATCTCACTGCAGTCTTTTCAGCTACACACAATAGCAGAGAGACACGTAACCCAAATTTACATTCTGTTCACACTGGGCTGATGCACACCTCTGGGGAGAAAACAGTAAAAAGGCAAGCATACACTTCAGCAGCAAAAAGCAACTAAGAGCCACGTGGTGCAAATAACCTTGTCCTATGGTTATGCGACACTCATCAGCTCCCTTCAGACAATGGTTTAAGAGACTGAAATCAGTATTCAGCTAACATGTCTTTCTCCATAGTCCATTTTTCCCTACAAGGAGTCCCAGCTTGGCTAAAGAAATTGCACCATTTTCATATATAGAATGAAATCCACTTCTTTAGAGGTGGTGTCTAGCTTTACAAACCAAAAGGCTGAAACCGTAATTCTAAATAAAGGTCAGGCAGTTAGGTTTTTATTAAGTACAAAAACTTGATTTTCAACAAAGAAAGAACCTCAGCCTAATTTTGGCACACAAAATGTACATGCAACTATTCATGCTCCAATTATTCCACTAATTTACATATACTAGAAATGAATCTGAGAAAATCATAACAACAAGAGAGTACTGAGGAATTAATACAGGACAGAAATCAGGACTTAGCTATCTGTGATGATGTGAAAAATAAATAAATTTTTAATATCTAATAATCTTTCACAGAATTTGAAAACACAAACTTTGTTTATTATTATGAAAAAGGCTCCTCATGAAACGTTATGACTGTGGCCTCAAGGGGACTCATTTGGGTATAATGTATTGAAAATTATAGCTACAGTTCTTAGTCAAAGAGGTTGGCACAGGGAATATATCTTACTGCCCACTTTCTGTCCGAAGAGAAATGCATTACAGCATATCAGGAATGTTTCTTCAAAATCAAATCTGAACAGGACTGACCCTTACCTACTATCGTCTTCTTATCACAATAATATTATGCAAGCCATACAGAAAATTGAAATTTTAGACAAAGTCTAAAGGCCTTTATTCCAAGCAGAAATCTAATTTACCACTTAGTGTCCAAAATTCAGTGTCAGCAGTATCACTTTCCCTCTCAAGTTCCATAAAGAATGAAAAAATAGCCCTACAAAGAAGCCTATTTCTAATGAATTCTAGAATTACATCTCCACAGACTTATTGTCTAGGGACTAATCACACTGAAGATGTGTCAATTTAATTAAAAAACAGAGGCCCAATTACTAGTTGCTTCTCATTATGGAAGCCAACGGCATTTCAGTATGATTTTAGATGTCTGAAAGAATAAATAAAGATACATAGACAGATTTATGTGAAAAGCACTTACTTATACAGTAAGTTCAGTTTCAAGTGAGATAAGAACACCTATGTGTACACAGAGCCATCAACACCTCATCTTGATGAGTGTAACAGTACTTAATTAAAATTATTTAGATTTTCAGGCCATCTTCCACAGCATATTATAAAAACACCCTCGCACATGCCTAATCTATCAAATGCACAGTTCCATGAGGGAAGTAAGAAATATTACAGCCATGGAAGAGAGGAGTAGATCTTGCCAAACACTTTCTTTCTAAATTCAAGAGTTGTACATACCAGAAACAATATACTAAGACTGTTGAGGTTTTCAGATTACATAAAAATTTGAGGTGGTCTCATAAGAAAATATTTTAACTAAATGAAATATGAGAACATAGAAAGTACTGGCTATAATAAAGATTTGCAAAGTCATAAGCTAATAACTAATTGAACAATACATTCAGCACTGTGTTAGGATTATGAAAAAGCACGTAAACCTTGGACACATATACATAAGCAAATACTGAGTAGAACAGGGAAAATATTTTTATCACTCATTTGACTGTAAAGCTGTGTCCATTTCTGGGGTTCCTATTTGAAATTACTTTTGAAAGCAAGGGGAGAAGGGGGAAGGAAATTAAAAAGAAAAGAAAGTAAAAGGAAAAGCAAAAAGGAATAAAGCGCATTGAAAAAGAATTATAACATCTGAGGTGGAAGAAAAGCCCAGACTCCCAGACTCTGACATGCTCAATATTTACATCACCCAATAACCTCTCTCCCAGGATTCAGAAGGAACTGGCACAAGAGGTTCCAAATCCAGTAGCAAACAATTTGAGTAAATCTTCTCATCTGAGACAGTCCACAGGAAATTAGAAAAAATAATACAAATATACTTCATAAAGGAGAGAGCATCTCAGATCTCAGTAATGTGCAAAGAATTTAGAGTAAATGCTGAAACAAAGAATAAGTGAAGATAGGGAGGGAAACGATAAAAAAAGGTAGATTTAACAAAGGAAGCTAAGATAGACCTTGTAGAGAAGTAAAATGCAAAATATCTAATTCTGTAGTTGTTAGTAAAACATTAAGCCCAGCGGCAAATGGAGAATTATCACTTAAACTTCAGGAAAGGAAAATGAAGCATGTTAAGAACATAATATCATTAGGTAGAAATGCAGTTAATTCCTGTAAGGTAAGTACCAAGCAAGAATATTAATATCAGTAAACAATTCATAGGTTGAATTATATCACAGTTGATCAAGTTGCATTTTTTATTGCCAGAGAACAAGGATAGAAATAGGAAGAGTATGTTTTGTACAAGGGGGAACAAATAGCATTTTCCTTACAGTGTTGACTGATGCATAGGCAATTCGTTCTTGAATAGAGTGAAAGATAGAACTAATTACAAATAAATAAATAAAAAGCTCATGACTTGCAAGAACTATCAACTCTGCAAAAAATATGTGCGGAGAGACATTGTTTTATTTCTGGTGTATGCTGTAATAGGCACTTTTCCAATTTTCCTAGTTTCCCCAGCATTTTTATTATATGACTATACCAAATTGAGTAGTTGATGGTAATCATCAGAGCAAATTTCTCCTTGTTCACTTTTCAAGACATAGGAATGCAACCCAGGAACATAACAGCAAGCCCAGTTTTCTTCACATTTGAGCTCTTTCAGAGGGGTTTTTGAAATTATTTAATTCTATGTGGATGACAGCTTTCAGAGCCATTTGAGAACAAAACGGATGCTTATAAGCACAAACACTATAGAAGGCCCCATAATACCTATGTCCAAATATTTGCTTGGGAAGTGATTGTGTACTGATAGGGGAGATGCAACGCAGCCATCTGACTCCTCTGACTATTCACAGCTAAGCAAGATGATTTGGATTTTAAATACTCATCAACAAGGCAAGTAACGGCTATATGTACAAACCCCAGTAATGAATGTGCTAGGGGAAGCTGCGGTCTGTGTGGATGTTCTTATGAGGAGAAAAAGAGGCAAAATACAGAGTTAAAAATTAATATAATATGGGAATTATTTGTTCAGCTTTAATCATCATAATCATTATCAGGCTGCAGCTGAATGACGCTCTTTCTCCCAGTTAGAGACCCACAGCCAGCTGTGGTAGCTCCATGAACTGATTTCTTTCATCTCTTCCCTTCATCCTGTGGGACTCATGACTCCATCTGTAGGAGTTTTGAACATATGGAGAGATATCAAATCCCCAGACTGCTCCCTGTGTCCTTTCAAATTTCATGCAATCAATTTCAATTCTTTTGAGTATGCTTTTTTTCTTGCCCCATTGGGGCTTTCATCCATTTGGTTTCTCTCCCCAGTTGTGCCTCTTGATCTTTTCAGAGTCTGTGAACCCCATGTTTCAGGGATACACTGTACCTGATTAGACCATACTTTGCTGTTGGGCAGCCATGTTGCTGCACCTATAGAAAAATGGAGGGCAAGGGTGCAGATGCCCAGGCCCTTGCCAGGAGGTGGGAGAAAGCAGCACCCTTGGGCATGGGGCTGCATGCTTGCCTGAGAGAGGAGCTCCCATCCTATGTTTGCACCTCAGATGCCCTCAGGATGGTCCCCCACAGTAGTCAACACATGCAGTGGTGGGACATTTCATGAGGCAGCTGTGTGGGTAAGGCAAGGACCTGGCACAGTCCTGGTGAAACACAAATGCAGGTCTCATTGCAGTTAACAATCTTTTTTAGACTGAGATCATTCAGACATTTGTTATAATAGCTTGTTCAGCCCTCAGTAAGTGTTTGGTATTTTATTTCACCTAAATAAGTGAAAAGAAGGTAGGCAAAAGCCTTCCAAGGTAGCTTGGCTGTACCTCCTCTTGAAGTGAATAGCATCTGGTCCCCTGAGCAACTTTCATAATCCAGCTGGACCACTGAAGTTATGTTTCAGTTGTATTCACTTGCTCCTCAGCTAAAACTACTATCAGCTTCAGTATGTTTTACTTTTAAATAGGGATTGAATCCAAAATCGAATCTAAAAGCGTTTAGATTTGGGCTGTCTTTGAATGTATGTAAATACAACATACCAATTTCCATTTGACATATAGAATGCACAATACTGCAAATAAAATAAAAATTATATTGCTACAGACTGGATAATAAGGATACTCTTAGCTGTTTGAAAGTCAGTGCTGTAGTGGTGTATTCGTTTCCTGTTATAAGTGAAAATACCTATACCTTTGTGATAGAATGTGAAACTATGTGACTAAGTTGAATAAAAGAAGGTCTTTGGGTAATAAATCTGCTCCAAATCTAGTAAAAGGCTTTTTTTTGGAACTCAGAGCAACAATGTTGGATTTACTGAGCATTTTCAGTGCTCATTCACATTGCACTTGGTCAGAGAATGTTCCTTTTTGGAGGCTGAAAATACTTGGCAGCCCTAACATGTTCAGCAGCTCACATGTGGGGAAAGAATACAAAAATTCTGTAAAATGGTTAAGGACACATTTAACTGTTTGTAGATGGGTATTTATTTTGCCATATGTACTGTAAGGACAGAGTAAAAACAGTTTCCAGATTAAAGTTTCCAGCCATGAGTTAGAAGCCCAGGGCTCCACTTACAGCTCTTTCCAAAAGTTATTGTGTGACACCAGTTAAATCATGTAGGAACCAATTCAACAAAACATTTAAACATGTGCTTAGCTTTAAACTCAAAATCTTCCTGCTGACACCACTGAACAAGCTTTTGTGTATAAGCATGTTGTTGAGTAAAAATTAGGTTTGTAAATGGGTGGTAGCAAGATTTCCTTCTTTGACAAGGTTATTGTTAAAGTATACCAGCTGGTACTATACAACCCATGGCCATTTGCTCTAACAGAATGTGTTAGCATTTGTGCCTGGATACATTTTGTACCTGAAAATTATTTAAGGAAGGTTGGAAATAAAGCACTTCTCCCTCTGAATCAAAGAACAGAAAACTAAGTACCTGATTATGATGCCAATTTTTTCTGACTACTTATTCACCAGAACTTAACTAAAGCATACATAAAGCTTTGTCAGAAATAACTTTCTCCCTCATCATAGATGAATTCACTGTCCCTGGTGTAATCTACTCCCCCGTTCAAAATCTGCATTTAGCTGGAGTGCTTGCAACATGTTGTGTGAGGAACTATCCAGGTCTTTCTTCGTACCAATACAAGCTCATTCAAAAACCTGAATGGCTGAGTCACATGCTGATCTGAAGTAATTTGCTTCAGTTTTGGACCCCCAATATAGTGAATTATGAAAATCAAACCTCATCACAACAAGAAAAAAAATAAGAAAAAATCATGCTGGTAGGACAGCATTTCAGAAAGAATGTTTATCAGCATCAGGTCAAGATCCAGGAATGCAAGGTGAGACCTGAAGAACTCATCATATTAGGGCAACTAGATCCATTTCAATTAGTGGGCATGCTTTTTTTGGGTGGGGGGAGGGGGGATGGAAAGTCAGCATTTAACCCAGCAAAACTCATGGAATTTATCTTCTGGCATCATGTTACGGTAACTTCAATTTTATCAGAAAAGCCGCCCAAAAGAAATTTCTAGTAAGTATAGTGTATTCCATTTCTTTAGTGGGATTTTTTCAAATGTAGGAGGGTTCAAGTCTTGCCCCAGGATAAGCTAAGTCAGAGTGTCAGGGATGACCTCCTAGGCAAAAACAAGGATTATCTGATGGAGATCCATCAAATCACAGTTCTTTCTGAGATAGTGCCATATCAGAAACTTGCCATTCCCCAGCTATTTCAGTAATGCATGCAATCTTGCACGTGATCCAAAATGGGCTGATGCAGAAGAGAAAAAAAGCCAAAATCCAAACAGTAGAGTGAAAAAGACAAAAAGGAGTGCATAAGGAAATGAGAAGTTAAGGAACTATGCGCTTGTCTGATGTGCCAGTCTGAAGCAAACTCAATGAAACATTGTCGTTGTTTAAGCCCAGCAGTAACTCAGAACCACGCAGCTGCTCTCTCACTCCCTCCCTTTCTCCCCTCCCCAGTCCCGGAGGGATGGGGAGGAGAATTGAAAGAATGTAACTCCCAAGGGTTGAGATAAGAACAGTCCAGTAACTAAGGTATAACACAAACCACTGCTGCTACCACCAATAATAACAATGATAA
>WYDI02006811.1:496-14406 GCA_009867235.2 Psittacus erithacus
GTCATCTGTCCTTCCCCCCCCGCCCTCCGGCCCCCCCAATGGGAGGTGCGCCTTCGCGCATGCGTCCCCTCCCGGCTAGCCCTATACCCCCCTGGTGCAGCTTGTGCGCAGCACTGCGCAGGCGCGCGGCTGCCTTCCGTTCACCTCTGGTTGGGGTCTATTTAACCTGTAAACAGTCGCGCTGCATGCGGTGCTGTTCTTGGTGCATTCACTTGCATCCCCGTCCTATCCCCCCCCCCTCCGTCTTCCCGGCGCGTTCCTGTGTACGGTGGGGGGATCGTAGGTGGGGCTGGGTGGCGGGGACACGGATCCTATGGTGGTTCCCTCAGCCGTCATCACCCCAGTGTCTGACCGGGGTGGGGGATATGCCCCATGCGGCGCCGGGGGCCTTCGGAAGGCAACGGCCATGGGTTAACGGCGGCGGGGTAGGGAGGAGCCGCTCCCATTGAGGGGGGGGATGTACTCGCCGTGTCTCATGCTGCCTCTATTGACCGTTCTGCTGCCCGCCCGGCCGGGTGTAGCGGGAGTGGTTAATCGCGGTCGTAACAGAAGGGTGAGCAGATGACACTGGGTTCAAATGCAGCCGTTGGGCTGAAAGGGCATTTCTGAAAGAGCTGTTACAGGCAAGTGACGGTGTGAAAATACCCGTCGTAGTCGCGCCTGCACGACAGGTACTCCCCAAGCTCAAAGCAAAATGAATCCCATGTGAATAAAGAGGAATTGCGTGCACAGAAAATTGCGTGCAACCCGCTGTTGTCCGTGGAGGAGGGCAAGAGTGGTGGCCTGAACAGGGCAATTACTAAAGAGGCGATTTTCCTCTGTTAAGAAAAGCACACTGATTTCCACACTATTTACCTCTTGTTCTAGGCAGTACAGTACTCCTGGAGTGTCTTTCTCAACCAGATGTTTCCAGTTACAGCATCAGATTTGACTAACATGAAGAGGAAGTCAGGCTTCAGCCTCCCTCATTAAAAGGGAGTAAATAATAATAGAATACCGGGACCAACAAATAAATTTAGCTTTAAATTTAAAACTTCCAAATGGGGACAGGCAATTTGCTAAGCAGGCAGAGGGGCAAAATTCAGCCGATTCTTGACAGATTTTGCAGAGTAAAAATAAAACTTCCTCACATGCTTAACCTTAATATTGCATAAATACAGGTTATGCCTGAGCTTTGTAATGTACATCCATAAAAAGCAAAAGAAGATACAGAAGGTGGTACAGAATGGCATTCATTAAGGACTCAGTCTTAATGTTTTCCAAGAGTCATTAACTTCAAGAGGTTTGAGTCCAAGCCAGATTTTCTTCTGGGGCTCAAAACCCTAGTGGAATAAGAGAAGGAGACAAGGATACATTCTTGCATGCTGTTGCTGAAGGAATTGCAAGTTGTGTCAGAGGCAGTCGCTAGATTTTTTTTCATTGTGAGGGAAGAGCCAAAAAAAGTAAGGCTGAAGAAGGGAGACAGCAGGGTTTCTCTCCAGGGGCTGAATCAGAAAGGTAATTTTGACGTTTTTATTTAAAAATAAGTTAATCTGGTAATGGGATTTATTTTTTTTTCCACACTACAAAAAAACCTCTTGATACTGCAGAAAACATTAGCAGTAATGCACTGCACTATGAAAGCGAACATGTTCCACTAACACTGTTTGTACTCTCACATGTTCATTAATGATACTCCATACTAGTAATTAAGAGCTTTGTCTCAGGAAGATCTGTGTTTCGCTCTCCGAAGTGAACATGTATACAAAGGCATACTGTCATGCTCTTCTTCTGTTCAGCCATGATCCTTGTGGGCCAGTTAATTCAGTTTTATGGCCGCACAGTGGCTGCTCCACAACAGATAAAAGTGTAGAGAAAGGGCTGCCTAGATTAAGACTCTGCACAGCTCTAATCCTGCCTATGCTGGATATTCTCTTTTGTATCTTCCCATCTCACCTGTAGACTCTTCTCAGTCCTGCATGCTACTTCCTACTAACCTCCTCCCTCACAGAAGCAACTTCTCACAGGTGAGAATTTGCTCTCATTACTACACCTTTGCTCTTGCTCAGCTTCTGCAGTTAGCTGGAACCCATAGCTGCTGAAGAAAAGATGTCTGAAAACAAACAGGTGGGTGGTTTGTTGTTTTTTTTGGGGGGGAGGGGTGCTTTTTCTGTTTTGACTGGTTTGCGGTTTGTTTTTTTTCCTGGTTGTTACTGACTTGCTCCATGTTTTCTAATTGACCAGCTATAAAGAAAACTTCATTCTGCTTGGCCACGTAGCTGCTCTCCCTTTCCCTTTAAAGATTGCTCTCAACCTATATCTGCATCCTCTTCCCTACTTTAATTTGAATGCATCTCTATCTGATGCCTTCCCCAAGGTGTCATACATCCCTGTGGCTGTATATCCAGGAAAGCTAGCCAAATCATTAGTGATGAATAATTTATAAGATAAATTTTACCTCTCTTTCAGTTGTGAGTTGTCTGCAAACAGCTTGTGATTTCTGCAAACTTATTATTTGGTGTTACTTTCCACATAGTGCCTGACTGGTGTCTTACTCGTGAGCAACTTGCTGGAAATACTTGAAATTTGAGATAATTGGACACAAAGTTGATAACGAAGCTTCCTGCAAGAAGCCGAGCACTCTGGAGTCATAAAAAGACATAAGTGTGAAACTGAGTTGTGTGGATGCAGTCAGCGAGACTGGGCTCACAATGGTGCTTAGGAACACACGTCCTCTGCTGAAACACAGCCCAAAGCAGCGAGCACCTTGCGGTACTCCATGTTTCTGTTCTCTTACTGGACATGTCAGCCTTGTAGAATCACCTCTTGCAGGGATGTTGCTTTAAAAATATTTCCTGACTGTGAAAAACAATACAGTGTTAAAATTCAACACACCTGTAAAGGGAAGAAATAGTATTTCAGGATCTTTTAAAGCTCTGCAGTATGTCTCTGTCCATTGTCTGCATTTTGATCAAGACACCTCCTAATTCCTAGCTCTCCTTCGTCTGTTCTTGTGCCTGTAACCCAATATTTTCTGTGATCGCTGTATTACTTTCTGAATTGTCTGTCTCCAGTGTTTCAGAGACAATTTTTATTTTTTAAGGTGGGCAGGCAGGGGACAAAAGAAACACAAATTACAGTATTTAAGCAAAAAGCACATTGGGAAGGAAATTACCCTTTTCCTCACACAGTTCTAGAGTACAGAGAAATGAAAAGCGAACCTATCTGGTCTGCCCCAGTTCCACTGTGCCACTCAGATGTGAACCCCAGATGCTGCTTTTCTCACACAATATCCCTTCTTTCTATCCTCTTCACAGCTGATTTCCTTCCTCAAGGAGGCCCTATTTCTAGAGTCATGGTTGCTTCAGCATTCCCTTTGGTCCTCCAGGTACTGCGGCAGAGGCTTCTGCCATGAAAGTCATTCTTTGCCCCTTAGGCTTTTGTGCATACCTCCCCAAAACCTCTCAACTCATTCCACTTTCAGCTGCACAGACTGCCTCACCTTTAATTAAACTTACCTTTGTGTCTCTGTTTACCATTTTTCATGTGTAATACATGCCCTTTCAGAGAGACTGGCAGTCTCTCTGTTACAGTCTCATTTTTTGAATGGGCTATCAATAAATGAACAACAAAAGACCATCCATGTCTCAAAAACGTTGCAATTTAGAGAGATGGCAGGCAAAGAGCATGGGAAAAGTTGGATTAGTAGCTCCTTGATTGAGGAGAAGTCATGAAAAGCAGCAGAAAGACCATGCATAATTCCTCCAGTGTCACAGCATCATCAGTAGGACCCAGCCTTGGGCCTAAGTGCTCTGAGGCTGTGGTGTTCAGTACTTTAACCACAAAGCTGTTTGTCCTTTCTCTGTTGTGTTGCTTCCCACCCTCCTCCTGTTCCAAGGGTGGCAGAGACCCTCTGCCCCCACCCCCAAGGCTTGGGACCCACCAGCACCATCCCTTTCCAATATTATGCTCTGCCCTGCCTTCAAAGCTCCTTCCTGTGCACCTTGTGAGTGCTGAGCACAAACAGCAGAGGAATGGAGACTGTCCATTGTGTATATAGGCTGTTATTTTCCACTGCACATGCTGCTGGCTGCCTTTGACCAGATTGCTTTCCAGCTCTGTTTTCATCCCCCTTCTGTTGTCTCTGGATTGCAGAAAAGATGAGCCAGAATCTCTCATTTCTGAGACTTGTTGCCGATCCTCCGAGTCTCCCAGCTAATGAAATTGTAAGCAGGGAACTTGTTCCATCTTATAATACTCTGCCCCTCACAGGTGCAGCTAGCTGCTTTTTTGAAGGTAAGAAATGGAGCACAGACAGAAAGAAGCATGTTTTTCATATTAAAAAAAAACCACAAAAAAACCAAAAAAAACCAACCATAATTCAGAACCTTCGCACATCCTCAGGAAAGGGAGAGGTAATTACTAGGAGGACACTTATCTTTTCAGGTGGGTTTTTCAATCTGTTTCATGCTGTCTGCTGCTTTGGCTGCACTTTTTCTAGTTTAACTTTTTGTGTGCATTTCAATGGTGGTCATCAATGCAGCATCTAAGCACCTTCCATTTTTAATCAATTGCATCTTACAAATCACCAATTTAGAAGATACAGGAAAATTATCACTGTACTTTTTTAGCAGTGGTGAACTATGGCAGAGAAATTCAATAGCTGTCTTCAGTTGCATGTGTGGCTGGGCAGCCCAAGAAGAGAAGTTTCGATTCTGTACAGTGCCTTGATTGAAAGGCCCCAGAGATCCACAAGGCTGGATCCATCTTTATCTGTCTCTCTACTCTGAGAGGGACAACAGCAAGGTCCTACAGCTTGATTCAGATCTCTTGCAATTGCCTGATTCAAATTGCCACTCTAAAGCTGCTACAGATCTGCTTTCAGTGGTTTTCTCTGCCTTCTCTTACTACAGAGGAGCCCTTAAAAATACATAATATTTTTTGTTATGAGGATTATTAAATAAGACTCAGGGAAAGCTCAGCTCATACAGTGAGCATGCTTGCAGTCTGACAGACCCCATATGGAAGGACAGTCTGTTTTGTACCTCTATGAAAAAGAGGGATGAGATCCTGGTTTTTGACTAGTCATACAGCATGCTTTCTGCTGTAGACCTTGAAAATGCTTTGGTGCTGCTTACATAAGGAACCAAAATGGTTTTGACCTCAGTGAAGAGGGGGCCAAGCGGTACACATCTGACACCTTTTAGCAACCATGAGGTTTTCTGTGGAATAGACATAGCCTAAGAAACAAACACACAGCTGGAGTTAGGGTGCTTTTGAAAACATTGTCTCTATCTCCTTTTCTTCCAGGATAGGGTTTTTGCTTATTCCCTCTTCAGAAAGGGACTTTTCTGTCACACAGCCTATCCTTCCTGAAGATTAGGGATTCTCTCTGCCCCTTCATCCTTGAATATTTCCTTTTAATTTCACAGTTTAAATTCCAATTGTGTAATTACATTCTGCCTACCCCAAATTCCTCTGTAATTTCAATTGGACACGGTATCCTTCACTGTCTAGGCAGAACTCTTGCAGTGCTGTGGGCGCTGTTAAAAGGCTGCCACGCTCCACTCTAGTCCCATTTCATGTAAATGGGAAAGAGAATGGGCCTAGATTCCTTTGAACTAAAACTGCTGATCCATATAAGCAAGACAGGGCTTGCTATAGAGTGACAAGGCAGACCTTACCCCATGGCAATACACTGGGCATTTTTTACAATGCCTCAGTCAGAGGAGGTTTTTGAAGTGGAAGTCTAAATCTCTCTAGAGGTATTTCTCCCCCACAACACCATACCCTTTGATCACAAATAAAGCTGTACAGGGACCCCCAAACCTCTACTTTGCTGAATTTATGTGGCCTAGGAGTACTGCTCTCACCATTAAACATGGCAGAAATGCCATAGTGATTTAATTTAGGTTCAGGGAGTTGTATCACAATGAAGGGGTACGCAGTACAGATGCCTACTTCAGTAAAACACCTTACAAACACTGGTGAGTCCTATTCAGTTTATGACCCAACCGCAACAGTTCTTACACATTTTGTTGTGCCAGCATTTTCCATCAGTCCCTGCCCTGGTGTCAGTCACCTGAGTCCCAGTTTGTTTTATCACAATGTTCCTTTTTCAAGTGTTGGTACCTACATTACTGTGAAAGTATTTCTGCTTCTCCTGCTTCCTCTCACTTTCCACTTCCTCACTGGTGGCACAACTGCTTACTTGGTCAGTGTGCCTGCATGTGGCCCTCCAGGTATCAGAGGCACCCACCTTTTGTATCTCTGCCACCACTTGCTGTGGTCTTATGTGGAAACTTGGGGTGGAGAAGGGGAAGGAACATGTGTTGATGGGAGGATACTCCTCCTTTGTCTTGTCTTTTAGAACAAACTTCATCTTCATGTCTCTTCATACAAGTTCTCTTCAGGGTCACGGAAGGAGTTGCTCACCTGGTTTAAAGTGATGTTCTGTGCAGCTCAGCAAAAAGGAATTGTTTTGATATAGAAACTGGAATTATTTGATGTTTGATCAACCAAAAGCCGTATTTTTTTCACCACATGTACACCATTGTCAAAGGAAAATGGGGCTGATACAATCATTAGCGACAGAGACCTTTGCCAAAGTTCTTTTCCCCTTAGTGCTAAAGTACCCTGGGTAATTCTCCTACCACACAGTGGTAAATCTTTACCTGAAATAAACATCATCTCATTGCTTGTAGTGCTGTATCTACATGGAGCCTCAGTAGCTTTGAATTTTAATGGGACTTCTGCTATATATATTGTGCAGGTTTGGTCCTGCTCCCAAGGGATGTCTTTATGCCTACTGCCATGGTAGCAGACCCGAGGCTGCTGTTTGTGTCTTTGGCAAACAGCAGATAGATCAGGTGACATTGAGTAGACCCTATTTCCATGTTTCCTTGGTTAGCTTATGCTGTTAAAAGTGAGTTGTTGTTTGGAGGAAACAGAGCATGTAATAACTAGAGTTGGGTTTTGTTTGGCTTTGAGTCATAAATCTTAAAGGAAAGGAAAGCCATCATGTTCATCCCCAAGTTTGTCATACAGTCAGCAAGGGGCAAGGCAGTAGTATGGGCAAGAAAATGAAACATGTGAAGGTACAAGTGCCAGCGGGGGGGAAGTCACTGTTGCTTATTGTCAGTTTTGGTGTGACACAGAAAGTTCAGCTAATCCTCTTAGTTACACAGACACATGGGTGGGGGGAGATTGTTATCTCAAGCAATTTGCTGGCTCTATTCCTTGTTTTTCCTTAAGAGTTTCTTTTCGCCTAATTAAGCAGCATTTCTTCCTGGGACTGGTTTGCAATAATCCTGAGGCCTCATCTGGGAAAACACTGAAAAATACAGGAGAAGCAGCCCAAGTGAGGCATCTATTACCGTGAGTTTCTCTCTTCATAAAGGTATCAGGTTGGTCTCAAGTGCTGAGGGTTAAAAACAAGCTGAAGATTCAGTGTGATGCAGAGCAGTGTGTTGATCAGAGTGATCACTCAGGAAGGTGTATCTCAGGCATGAGCTAAAAGGATGGGTAATTAACAGCCATTCAGAAAACAAGGAACTTGAGGTGGAGCAGGGTGTGAGAATTCCACCAGAGCTTGCACCAGAAATGTGTTGATTCCATTTTCATTGCCAAGGGATGTATTTGGGGTAAATCTAATCAAGAGTCAAAAGGTGAACAAGAACAATAATAACTGGGGAGGTTTGGTTTTATTTATCCAGGAGATAAGGATTCAACTGCAGGAAGAGAATGAGAAAAAGGTGCCTCTTTTCTGAGCAGACAATTTGTCCATCCACACTCACTCATCATCAAGATTTTAATAATCTGTTACTACAGCTATTTAACAGTTTCTCAGCCTCGGGGCTGAGAATGTTGGTGCAGGTACTCTGCCAGTTGCCACAGGTGTCTTTTTACAAAAAAGACCTGAATAATTAACATGGGAGAGTGCTGAAGATGGCTGTACCCAGGAGCTGTTCTTCAACAGACTCCCAGCATTGTTCCTGGTGATAGAGCAGGGTTAGTGCTACTAGTAGGAAGACATATTTGAAAACCCTATTTTCATATGTAGACAGAGCCTTAGTCCCTGCAGTTATGACACTATTTCCAGCACCATGACCTTATATCCCACGGATGTTAAGAGCTCTGGCTCCCAAGCCCTGGTGATTCACCCTGGAAAGTTTTAAGACATTACTGTCTTTGTTTACTAATAATACCATATTACTATAATACTACTAATAAATGTACTTTGCTGTGGTGGCTAAAGAATTTATTATCTCTGGCTGTGGAGATAGGTTACCTTTCAGTTAGGGTAGCTAAATCCCACAGAGACTATGAGTCAGAGCCACTAGATGTGAGAGAAAGAGCCAGAGCAGACATAACTCACAAAGCAGTTATAAAATAAGTAGTATAGTGGTTTTAAGATAAAAGATGTTCTGCTGATGTCCTGCTAGCAGAGGACAAGGAAGTGACAAGTTTGGTATATATGTCATATCTAGATGTATTTTTGGATTTGGCTGAAGTTCATCAGCTGGCTGCTGGAATACCTCTGTGCTCAAAGCGCCTATTGCTTGGTTCCAAACAAAGAAAACTCCAAGGGTGGATTAAACAAGACTCATGGTGTGTTTCACCAGGTTTTTGACTCAGGTGCTCGGAGAATGAGGGCACCATCACGTGGTGTGTCTTGTACCTTCAGGTCACTTTGGTGTGTCTCTGCTGTGCACCTGCATCACAGATAATAACTGTATTTCCTTAGTTCATGTCCATACTGAGAATAAATGTGTTAAGAAATGTAATTACCAGATGCTACAAAGGTGAGGGCATCTTTGGTGATTTTTTTTTTAGGTTTTTTGTTTCTTTAATTTGGTAAAATTTCTTTATATTGGTAAAGTTTGATCAAAGCCAGAATTTGCTTTTCTATTTGGCGCTGATTTATTTGTGTGGGGAGCAGAGGCAAGAAGAAGGGAACTTGTGCTTTGTACTGTGTGTGACCAGCACAAAGCAGACCTCGCACCAAAAGATACAGAGGAAACGCTCCATGATGACTTCTCTTGGATACTGCAGTGCTTTAGACAGCATGAGGAGGAGTAAGGAAAGGGCAGGAATTGCTGGATTCATGGATCTGTCTCTTCCTTTTGCAGGTCTGCACATTTAGCTAGTTGCATGCAAGTCTAATGCACACCCTTTAACCCTTTCAGTGAGCATTTCAGCTTGCAACACTGAAAACATATGGAAAAGTCATGTGGGTTTTAGCCACAGATAAGCTTTCTGAATACCTATTCTGTAGTATTGAACTGCAGCTCTGACAGTGAGATAGCATTCATTGTTGCAGAGACTGTAAAGAAATGAGAAATTTATGAAATGCATACATGATTTCTAAAAACATGTTTAATAAATATTCTTGTGGTTATATTTCAGATAGATAAGTGTTAGATTTCTGTTAATCAGAAAATGAATGTCTAACACCACTAGAAGAAACAGACAGAATTCTAGCCGAATATCATGGGTGAAAAAACACTGTTCATTGTGAATAGGACCATCATATTTCCCAGTAGCAGCTCCCTGATTTCCCCTAATTCCCCCGTTGTTTTCCCCTCCCTCCTTAAACACATACACATACACTATGGGAGGAATGACAGCTGTTCTTCATGGACTGACAGCCCAGGGATATTGCATCCTCCCTTAAAAAAAAACAGGCAAGGTACAGAATAAGGTCAGGGAAGGGAGACAAAGGGGTCTCCCAGAGATGGCAAAGGGTAATTTATTGACAGATGAGATAGACGTTACTACAGAAAAATATTAAATGGATTCTTTTCCCCTGTCTTTGGAAGGAAAAAAAAAATGGGAAGGGTTAGGAAGGACAGATGCCAGAAATAGAGACTAATTTCCCAGGAGAGGAAGCAGAAATCCTGACGGAAATTAGGATCATGACACAGCACCAAAGAAAAAAAATATAAAATCAGAGCATCTGAAAACCTACAAAATTCTGACCTAGAATCCTGTACAGAAACAATAAAATAAGGCAGTGGAGAAGGAACCCCACCACTATTGGCAGCCACGCTTCAAATGCACTCTGTGAGAGAAGGAAGTGATGGGGAAACAGAACACCTGATTAAAAGCCAGTGTTTGAAAAGGGCTGTTGGGACATTACAGAGTTGTGCATGTGCGTGGCGTCAGCAGTGAGGAAGACTCTGGGAGCACTAATCAAAGGGAGGCTGAGGGAGCATACAGAGCATGGAGATATTATTAAGGACCGGAGTGAGCCAGGGTTCATGTAGGAGAGCAGCCAAGCTCAGGAGATGGGAGGAAAGAAAAGGCCAGGTGTTCTGGTGCAATAAACTGGCGTGGTGCTGTCAACTTCGACAGTATGTCAGTTCCTGCTGCAAGGACAGAACCTGGTAAAAGGCTCATTTAATGGTTGTTATGAATATAGTTTCCCTGGCCTAGATCCATAACTTCCCCCAAAATAATTGCACAGAAGAGGGCAGGAAAAGCCAAGGTACCAGTGCACTCTAGTTGGGGTTCTATAACTCCACGTGCTTCTAGCCAAGATAGGAAGATACCAAGGATGTGTTCCTAGAGCTGCTGACATTTAGAGAGGTTTACAGTTTTCACCTCTTGGGGCCAGACTGACAACAGAGGCATCACCAAGGAAAATTTCCACCAAAAAAAAAAAAAACCAAAAAAGCAGAACAAAAGAAATTTGAAGAACAAGTTTCATTTACAGAAGGAACAGATTTAAGCTGAACAGCTCCTTCATGCAAAGAACACTGGTTTTAAAGTGTGTGACTCAGTCCATGTGGTAGAATAAAGGAGGAAGACTCTTTGTATGTCCACTATAATGTGCCACATGTTGTATATTTTAATCCTGTCACTACCTGCGTACATCCTGGCCAGATATTTCCCTCAGAGCAGGTTCTTCTACTAGTTGGCTAATCTCACCCAAAAGCACCATAGCCCTCCCATTCCAGCAAGCACCCTGAGCTCACAAAATCATCTCTTACAAAGTGCAAGGTAGAAGCACTGGGCATTGTGTTGTCAGCTGTGTGCTTTCCAAGATAACAGGTTAAAAAGTGACAGAATTAATACTAAACACAGGTTTTAAATTATCTAGATGGGAGTATTCATCCCATCTCCATGACTGCCATGCTCAGGGCTGAAGGGAAAAACGGCCAAGTCTACATTGGATTTGAAGCTTTGATACTCCAGAGGCATTTGCAATCTTTCGAGCCTTGGGGGAGTGAATAGGACAAAGCAAAAATAAAAGCTGGTGCTTTGCTGTTAAATGCAAAGGAAGTGTTAAGTGCTTAAGAAGGCTTCTGCTTTCAGTGAGTGATTAAGCCTAGCTTTTGGCTAGAAGGCTGCTGCATGCTCAAGTGCAATCTGCCACACAGAGCCAGAACCAATCTGATTGTTTATGAATCATTTCTCAAACAGAAAAACAAGGGTAAAGCTGCCAGTTTTGCCAGGAATATATGCCTCATCCATGTGATGGTCTGCATTTACATTTGAAACCACCTGCATCATCACAGAGTGACCCAGATCCAAAAGATGATCTCAGCACTGGAACATTCAGTGTAGCATATCTGGCTTTTAGGGACTTGCCTGCATACCGCCCCTGCAGTTCTCTGCTGGGTCTGCTGGGTACCTGGCTTCCTTCTGTAACTGTCTTAACGCCACCATGGTGAATGGGGAATCTCTTCAGAAAACAAATAAGAAACACCAAAGGCTGGGTCTGCTCCAGTCTTACACTAGTATATTTGAGGATTCCTACTGAGTTAGGGTCCTGCTGATGCTTTTATCTTGGAGATAGCAATTTCAGTGGCCACAGGACAGTTATTAACACCATGCCACAACCTCTGAAAAAATTGATAAATTTTCTGTCAAATCAACAGGTTGATCTGACAAGCCCCATACCCACACCATTGCCAGATCTGGCATTAAAATTGTGATGTCCTTGTGCTTCCTCGAGTTTGAGAAAGGCAAGCTGAAGGAGATGGGACCACCATTTCAGGCAGCAGTTATACTGAATTAAAATGGATAAACATGAAAGTTCAATGAAGCACTTCTTTGCAACCTGTGCTCACATCCCTGAAGTTACCCTTGGTTCTCACAGCAGCCTTATCCACAGACAAGCCTATCCATGGCCCATAAGCAGGTAACAAAAAGCAGAGAGTGGCATTTGTCAACTTAGCTCAGTGTTCAGGCCCATCAGCACTTTAACTTACTGAGAGAACCTGAATCGACATCTGAGGAAATAATCAGGCTCTTCCCTGTGTTGTTGGTTAGGCTAGCCTATTTCTATATTTCTCTATTTTTACATCTCTGTATTTCTGTCCTGTTCTACTCTACTATACTCTACACTACTGTACGCTACCCTACTGTCCTGTCCCACATCATCAGGTATTTCCCTTTGAATTAATTATTTAAGTATCCTTTGGGCCAGAAAGATGTTGCTCAACTTTGCAGGTTAGCAGTCAGGAGCCATGGCTTCGATGGGAAAAGCCTGCACTGATGAATGCTTTACTCTTTCACATTGTGTATTCTCTGGCAAAAGGCCTGAAATGTGCCTGCCCCTCTCAGGAGAATGCCTTAATCACCAGAGTTGTGCTTGTGCTCTCTGGAGGCCAGTGAGTATTTAATTGTGCCACAGAGCTGAGTGATTGCTCAGGGACAATGACTTTGTCAGCAAGATGAATTTAACCTTATCTTTTGAAATTTTCCGCAGGCTTCCTCTGCTGCAGTATTCATGTATGATGCTGGACTCAGTTTCAGGGTCTGAAACACACTGACAGATGCAATCTCTTTTTCCCAGCCTGGGTCTGTTTCATTCATTTAATTTGTAAGTCTTTTAAGGTGAGAACATCTTGAATTGTGCTGCATGCAGTACATACTGCAGTGGGGTTCTGGTGCTGGGCAAGACCTCTGGATACTAATGCAGTAACAGTAAATAACTAGATCCTTTGCTATTACAAAACCCAAAAGGATGCTGAGAAATAAAAGGGGAAATATTTGGAAGTGTTGAGCATGGCTATCAGCAAAAAAGACTCTCTCCACAAAAAGCAGGAAAAGCACAGTGTCTCTGCATCAGGGCAGGTTCTCTGACAGGGCTGTGCCCTAGCACTGCAGCAGCTGGAGGAGGCCATGCTGTTTGAGAACAAAGTCTGTAGTCTTAAAGGTAAGCTAAAGCACCAGTTTAAAATGCTGGGTCTCAGTGTGGCACAGGAAGTGTCACAGTTCTTGGGGAAAAGGGAATGTATGAGCTGAAGGCTAACAAATTTTTGTTCCTGTTTCCCCGTGTACAAAGTGGAGGAAATGTTCCGTATTAGATTCAGCAACCAACGCTGAAAAAATTCTGTGGCATCCTCAGATAGTAAATGCCTGTTTTTGAAATTCAACATTTGTGCTTTTTCCTTAAGTGGACTAATTTTTTTAAAACATGGGACTGACTTGTCAAAAATATTTCTGATGGTCTCTGCCTTTTTCCTAATGCTTTTGCAATGAATAGCTATGATTTTTTCTTTTTCGCAAAAGAGAGACTATTTCACTGAAATTTTCTAAGAGAAAAATGATTTCTACTTAGCAGTAGCATTGAAGCTTTTGAATTGGGCCACAACCTGCTGCCTGTGCAGTTTTGGGGACACCTGGAAAATATTCCAAACAGCAGAGAACAGCGATTGCCATTACACAGTGTCTCAATGGTGTGAATATTGTGGGTTATTTTCCCTTTGACTGTTTATGCCCTATTTACAGTATAATCACACCAAATCAGGTTATGGTTTCATTTTGTTGCTGGTTTTTTTTTTTTTGGCTAGTGAAAATAGACTCTAGCATACATATATTTTGATATATATATATTTTTTTTTTTTAATTTACTGTAGAAGTCCCTAAGAGCTAAGGAATTTTCAGGAATTAAACAAGGATGATCACTTCTCTGAAGC
>WYDI02006812.1:0-11063 GCA_009867235.2 Psittacus erithacus
TCTCACCCCATGGGGGTTACTTTTTTTTGGTCCCCTCCCCCCCCCCCCCGGGGGGGGGGGGGGGGGGGGAGTGGGGAGTGAGAGAGCGACTGCGTGGCTGACTGGGCTTAAACGACAACAGACAGCAGTGGGGAGCAATGGCTTAGGGGAAACTCGGGGACACCAGATACATCTGGGTGTGTGCAACTAACCTGGAGGAGCTGTCTGCTGCACTCATGAAGTCAATGCCTTCCACCTACAGAAATTCACGGCTAAAAGGAGTCCCACAGTGACTGTAAAAAGGTTCACATCACACCCAACCTCAAGAAAGACAAGAAAGGACCTGGGAACTGTTTATCGCTCAGCCTCACCTCAGTGCTGGGAAAGATAGTGGGGTCACCTCCTCTTGGAATTCATTTCCAATCATATGAAGGACAAGAAGGAACTATCAATACATATCTAGCAAAGCCTGATAGTACTTGACCACCCAATTGCCTTCTGGATGAATTAATGGCTATGCAGATGCTGAAGAGCAGCTCTGACCTTAGTAAGGGCTTTGATTCTGTTTCTCACAGCACTCTGATTTGGAAGCTGAGCTTCTTTTCGCACCTGTTTTCACACCTGAATGAATGTTCCTGTCAACATCATCACCCTCACTGCTCACCTATCTGCTCCGATATCTAACTGACAAAACTAGAAATAAAGACAGCATTTCCCCTGGATAACAGTTGAGGGCAGATGATCCAAAAATGCTGCTTACTGTGCCCACAGTACTCCATTTGTGGTCTACAGTCTGAGATCACCCTAGACAGCAAACTCTTTTAGGCAGATGCTGGCAGGTTCAATACTGTAAATGCAAGTTTCCTACTTCTCTACCCCATAAAAAGGATAGCTTTAAGATGAAAATGAATTAACAACATTTTAGAGGTGTTACTTGATAGCTAGGAGCCAGATAAGCAGTATTCATGGTGTGTTCACCTAACATTTCAAGAGGACAGTATGGGTCCATGTGTTGGAAACTAGGGCTATAGTGGGAGCTGGGCACACAAATTGGAAAGGCTGCTCTGTGCCTGACCTGCCTCTTAGACCCTGTCCAAGGATCTACTACTGCCACATATACTGTACTGGCCATGTCTGATCTGACCTGCTATAGCTGCTACTGTCTCACACAATTGGTGAGTATAACTCTCTGAGAGGCTTTCTCTCTTTTCCTACATTAAATATAAAAACTACCTCGCTGGATGAGACTGAAAGTCCATACAGTCCAAAACCTGTTTTGCAGTGACAACTGCCATACAACAAAGCCCCCTAATTCAAAGCCATGCAACAACACAGCCTAACTTGGTGCAGTTTAAACATAGGATCATCTTTAAAATGTTACCACCTAGATTGAGCACACAGCTCAGGATATGCAGTATCACCTAAGTTAGAGAAAACCCTGCAAATACTAAGGTGACAGCTCTGTATTTACCTGAATCTAACTCAAAAGTCTTGTATAAATGTGCAAGAAGTGGACAAGTTGGCCCAAAAAAGGACTCGCTCTCAAGAGACATAAACTGTCGCTGCTGGAGTCAGTGAGATTATGCCAATTTCTACCAGCTGAGTAACACGAAGTAGGCAGTGCTCTTCTGTCTCTATTTTTAGAATCACCTTGAACAACATCATCATGAAAAATCATTTAATCACCTTTTGCTTCCTTCCCAGGTACTTTTATTAGCATCTTAGATTATGATATCCTTGGGGAGAGAGGTGTAAATTTAAAATAAACCTGGCTAGGATATTACTGCTTATCCAAATAGATGGCAAATATATTGTGACTATTATCAATTTTTCTAAGGCACACAATGCCAGAATTTCTTCCATAATTCAGGTTATTCTGGGAGCTGTGAGGACATGATGTAGTCTGTCTAGGCCATCTCGGCACAACCCGTGTTCTCAAAGGGCAGGCACTTCGGTCAGCTCTATGCAGAAACAGCTCAAACATTTTCAAAAGAATGTTACTGATCAGTTTGTAGTTACCCCACAAGCTTATCCAAAAGTTCTTTAGCAAGCCAGCTACTTGTCCTTTTTTCCATCAGCTCAAGGAACATGACGGCTATGTGGCACAAGCAGGAAGCGAATCACCTCTCAGCCTGGGACCAGGAACTTATACTCTGCCAGTAAAATGCTGAAGTTCTGCCCATCCACATCACTCTTACCTTTGGCAAGACACTCCTTTTCCCAAGCTGATTCCTGAAGAGGTGGTGGCGTTATCAAAATAATCCTGTCTTCAGTAATGTCTACTGACTTGAGATACTGTATCATGCTCTTCAAGTTCGCAGCATACTCCTCCAAAGGAACGTGTTGCTTTGGGTTCAGATCTGTCTGGGGATGGAGCACGTGCATTAGTGATGTTAAACTGCTCACAGATTTATTAGACAGTACAATGTGCTTTGTACACAGCGTATGAATGCAGGCACTCATTTCAAGTGTGCAGTTCACCACAACCACTGGATCAGGAGGTGTGGTAGGAAAACACTGTTCCTGAACATCCAAAGCAGACAAACCAAGGTTTTAAACACAGCACTTTCCACTAACACAAATAAGACACAGGGAAAACAAAAACCAAAGAAAAATATGTATTTTTAGACGCTTTTTCTTACAACCCTGTATCTTAGTATTAGATCACACAATCACCTCAAACCTCACTGAAATAAAACCTAAGATTTTCACCCCTCTCAGATGCAGACAAAATTTAAGAAATTCCCATAGATGCACAGTCAGTCCTTCGTGCGCTGATGTTATCATTTTGATTAGACTAGCTCTGCATGGTGCTGTGCTTATCTTAAAAAGAATCCAAATGCTCATTCATTCCCTCATTTCCTCAACATATCTGCCAGAACTCATCAGCCTGCTTTAAAGGCAGAAAAATCAGCAGGATGCCCAACTCCAACTTTAGGTGATGGATATACGACTGACTCTTGAGCACCTTGAACTTCACTTTTGATATAAAAACTTGGCAAGAAGGACAAGAATAGAAGGCACCGCATGGTTTAAATACAAATAAAATGATTTAAAACGATCCCCTGTAAAAACAAAGAGATGGCAACTGCTTCACGGAGAAGTGCCGGGAAAGTTTGTGTGATGTTCTGCCTTCCCTGCTGAACTATAAAACTGCCTTAAGAGTCACAGGGGTGAGGGGTGGGGAGGGAAGGTACAGTACCTTTCAAAGCACTGTCATTAGCTCCGAAGAAAACAGTAACTGCAACAGTACTCTCAGCACCAGCACTTTTAGCTATCAGTCTTGGCAGGATCAATTTAGCCCATCTGGTGTTGTACCCTGAAAGTCCACGGTTCACAACATCACATTTTCTGCAACAGAAATGTGTCTCGTAAAGAACAGTCCTCCTCTGCACACCAGGACAAAACCTGGGACGTTCTGAACTACTCTGCCAGGATACCTGCTTCCATCCCACTCAGGAATGATGAGGTGTCACAGGAGTTTTCAATGGGATTATAACTTTGCGTCCTGAAAGCACACGAATAACAATCTGGACAATCACTAATGATTTATGTGCTCCAGGACAGGTTGGATGGGACTCTGAGCAACCTGGTCTAGAGGAAGGTGTCCCTGCCCATGGCAGGAACTGGATGAACTTTAAGGTCCCTTCCAACCCAAACTGTTCTATCATTTTTTTAATTTCCACTCAAGGTTTGCATGGAAAAAACCCACCCAATGAGTATTTCCACCACTACTGGGCATGCTACCACTAAGGCAGTTCCGCTCTGATAAATAAACAGTTAATAAATAAATATACATTAAATATTAACTTGTGTTGGTTTTCTTTTCGAAAAGCTGCACAAGTTCTTTTGGAATTTAACCTCTTACCTGACCAGTCTCTCAGCAAGATACGCCCCCCAGCCATTTTCCCGGAAGGAGAACTGAAAGGAAGGAAAACTGTTAGACCCTCACTGGAAGAACTCACTCCCCAGCAAGTCAATCCCACCACCAGCATCTGCCTTCCCTCCTCAAAGGCTTTTCGCACACAGCCTCTGGCACTACTGCAGCAGCGCTTCCTCCCTCACAGCCGGCCCGGCCCTGCCGAGGTCCAGCAGTCTGGGTCTTTACATAGACGCACACACACTTGGCATCCGAAGCAAGTGATCAAACTTGACTGCTGCCAGGCTGCAGTTTCATTTTGGCTGATGAGATTTCGGGTTTTAACACCTTTTTCTAAGATCCTTTCACTGTGCCTTCATTCAACAATCCTCTCTCCACATGCTGCTTCAGAATGCAGCCTGACACCTATCTCTCCTAGCAGTGGAAAAATTAACCCCCTCTCTTTATTCCAACTGCTGCACCATCCTCTCCGTTACGATGCTGCAGGAGTGAGGGCCGCTACAGACAACAGGCTGTCCTCCCTGTCTAAAAACCACCACTGCCACTGGAATACCAGAAAGCACACTTTTACCAGACCACACTGCCAACACAGGAACTCAAAGCTCCTCTGCAACAAGGCTCTAAATCTCATTAATAACCAGCACTGTGAAAGCCCCTGGCACGCTCTCACGGGAGATCCCACAGGGACATAACTACACCAGGCTGCGATCCCACTTCTCTGGCCTCCTTCCCGCCTCACAGAGCCAGGCTGCCCGCTGCCACGCCGGCCTCGGTCAGTCAGAGCGGGTTTCCACACAGCAGCCCGCTCGCTGCCCGCCGCAGCCGTCAGAGCCCTGGGGAGAGCGGCTCACGGGGCTCAGCCACCATGATCCCGCCCGACAGGCTTCTCCCGCTCCAGGCGAGGCAGGGACAGGCCGGCAAGGCGAGGCTAGAGGCCAGGCTGCCCCACGATAGGGCCCACGCATCTCCTCCTGCTGCAGCCACCGCGGTTTTCCTTACAAATTAAGTCAAGCCTTGGGCTTGCCACAGGCGCGGTGTCCAAGGAAAACCACGGTACTCTGGTACAAGGAACCGGCATGCTGAGGCGGGAGCTGCGGGACCGCCGGTCTCACGGCGGTGTGGCGAAGCCGGCGGCCCTACAGCCAAGGGCGGCGGCGCGGCGCGGCGCTGCTGCAGGGCCTCTACCTCAGTGATGGAGTCTCCGAAGAGGACGACCCGAGGCCAGAGCAGGAGCCGCCCGCAAGCACCCGCCTCTACCAAAGCCATGGCTGCGGCCGGACGTCCGCCGGAGCGGGGGGAGGAGATGTAGGAGGAGACCTCGCCGCTTCCTCTACGTTAGGAGGCGACTTAAGGTTCCAGCGCCGGCAGCGTTTAACTGCTTTCCACCTCCCTCATGGTGAAACCCGTCCTCCCGCGGAGCCGGGGCCTGGAGAAGATGGGAGGAGATTCCCGCCTTGTAGTGTCTGAAAGCACGTTTAAAAACACGTGCATATTTGTTAAAATCAGACTTTTATCTGTTCCAAAGAGACATCTCATTTTAAATAAAACGCAGTTACCGCATTTGAACGGCGTAATACTCTTACGACTAATGACATACAGGCTGGAGAGGGAAGCTGTCGCTAATTCTCGTAATACTAACTGATTCTATTGTAAACTTCCAGTGTTTAAAGGGTGGCTACAACGAAGATGGAGACTCCCTTTACAAGGAGTCACACGTTAAAGAGGAGGGGTGATGGGCACAAGTTACTCCTGGGATGATTCTAATTGGACTTGAAATTTGCAGTCTGAGAACAATCAACCATTGGAATAATCTTCCCCACGGAAGTGGTGGATTTCCCCAGTATCGAACACTTGGAAGGCTCGGCTGGACAGGGTGCTGGGACATCTAGTCGTACTTTGCCAAGAAAGGTTGGAGCGCATGATCCTTGGGGTACCTTCCAACCAGGTATTCTGATTTCTGTGATTGATGAGGTGCCAATTTAAACCAGCTGGGAATGGGGAGACAAAAAGCTGTGTGTACAAGAGAAAGATGAAGTTGTTTTGTAGAAAACTCACTGCCCATGGACAGTTTTCTGCAGTTTGGCAACAACCCCAGCTAACTCGGAGTATCATTCTTCTCCACATCCTGCAGTTCTTGATACCACATTTCATGTTGCCCAGGAACACCCTTTCACCAGCAGAGTGACAGGGCCCTTGGCAGGAGCAGATGTGTGTGCAGCTGTCACTGAAACTTGCACGAGGCTGTTCTGGATCATAAGCACTGACTTTGCTTGAAGCTGGTTTTGTTCATCTAGTCTAGTTAACGGTAATCACAGAATTGTTAGGGTTGGAAAAGACCTTAAGATCACCTAGTTCTAACCTGTGTACACAGCTGTAAAGCTCTAAGTAACCCCAGTATGCAAATGTGGCTTGGTTTTTAAATGCATTCAAATTCTCTCTGACTTCAAGAAGATGCAAGCATGCAGGTAATTGCTTCCTTGACAGGCACAAAATTCTATACAAGCTTGACTCTGAGCATGTGCAAACCAAATACATCCAATTCATCCTCCAGCTGGTCATTAGTCTTCAAAACCATAAAACTCAATTTAATTTTTGTAATTCTGCATTTAGAGAGGTTAAGAATTTATTTATTTCTTGTATGTGCACATAAGAAAAAGGAACATATGCACACTTTGCCTGGTTTTATTATAATCTATAATACATACACAAATATAGTTGCTCTAAGGTTGCTCATCCGTTACTTGAAATAACTCAGCAGTTTCACAGTCACAGCATTGATACATCTGACTTACTGAAGAAAAAAATTTATTCACTCTTAAAAAACAGTCCAAATAAATTGAACATTTAAAAGATTTTTTTTTATGTGTCCTAGGTATCTACAGAGGTCAGCATACTGGGCTGAGGGCATCATAAAGCCTCTGTGCAGCCAGTTCCACCATTTCACGGAGGGATTCATCATCTTCACTTCCTGGCTCACAGTCAACTGTCTGGGAACAAAAAAAAGAAGTACGTTAAAACAACCAGCACTTCGTATTCCTTTTCGGCATATGAACAATGCAGTGCTCATCAGGGGAAAGGAAAAAATAGTCACGCAAATGGAAAAAAAGAGTTATCAAGAGTAGCACTGTATGTTCTTAAATGGTCTGCCAACATGTAGAAGAGTACAGAGAAGACTTACAGAAGCCCTGCTGAGGAACAAGAAGCTTAATCTTAAGTTTTATGTTTGATTAATAACATATTTCAAAACCACTACGTAAAATGCATTAAGTTCTGTACATTACATCTAATACAAAATCAAATAAAACCACACAAGGTTCAGTCCTTGGAGTTTCCATTTTATCTGTGAATTCACCCACATTGCATTAGGTTAATACTGTAAAACACATGCATTCATCACAGAGGTACAGTCCCTCTGTACTGAGGGAGCCTCCACACTGATATTCCCACACCCATAAAATAACATTTGCATCAATATAAAACCCTAAAGAGATTCATCTATTACTAAAGCAAGTCTTCCTAGAGAAAGACACTCACCCCAAACACACAAGTTGATCAACATTCAACCTGATTATCACCTGACTGCTCTATCTCAAAGGGCAGCATTTGCATAGTAATACTATTCTTGACCCTATGGACTTTCAGGCTCTAAGACTGTACCTTCTCTAATTCAGTATTAACTTGCTGGTCTTCTGAACAAGTAACAGCTTTCAACCATAAAGGTTTGTGAAGAGAAAAAAAAAAAGAGGGGGGCATTTAAAACAGCAAACATATTTAATGTTATCTGACAATGCTGTTAGAAGCATGTGAACTCCAAGAGCACTGTGTTAAGAGTTACTACGGAAAGAGTAAATCCACAAATCCCACCATACAGTCAGATCTATACTAAACAGTTTTTCATTTTAAGGCCATTAAAGTTTTATAAGAGGATATATATGCACATAAAGAAGGACAGAATTTTCTTGTAGAACCTGATTCACAATGGCACAAGCTTGCCACTGCCAACACAGTATGTAAAGTAAGTATTACAAAGATACACACGATTGCAGCTGAGCTGCCATTACGGCTTCTGTCAGTGCACAATAATAACATACATCAATAATGTATTATTAATGACATACGTTAATATAATATTACATGAAAATGAAGCCTAACTTCTTGATTAAGCGTTATGTATTTTTTTGCAGTCTTGTTACTTTTTTCTCTATTGCAAGAGCTCTTTTCATCAGTCCTATGTTTCTGTACTATGTATACACTGAAATGTAGCATATGTTTATTAAAAAACTGAAAAAAGATGACATAGCAATCATGGTGTGTTAACCACAAACTGTAACTCACTTTCCTCTTGATATAATTAATATTCATTTAGTTTGTTTCAATAGGTAAGAAATTTTGGGCTGGGATCAACCTTCTTCTGGGTTTGTAGAACACTTAAAACATTTGTTACGGTCCCTCAGGACAGCATCTGGGAGCTACCCCAGGTTGGAATGGGTTACTACAATGGGTAGTGGTAATACATTATATATTTTTACTATGCTATTAATAATGACAAAGTCAACACATTAAAATGCTTAAGAACACAAAAGACATGGTTTGAACCATTCAATTCCTTATTTTTCAAATAACTAGGTGTGATAGCTTCTTAAAGCAGCTTTCTGACATGCATGACATTCAATTCTGAACCTAGCTAACAAACTAATAAAATCTTCTTTTTGTATTTCAGGCTTTCAGTTTAGCTACAAAATGATCAAGATGATCAAAACTCCAATTATTACCATCGCTCCTACTCTGTTCAATTATTCACACCAGAGCCTGAGCCTGTTTTAAGAGTATTTACAAAAGAAATTGTGGGTTAAATCTGTTTCTCCTCTACAATCTTCCTTTATCCATCTTTATACAAGTAGAGAGCTGCTGACAAATACTGGGGTTTCTTCCAAATTTACTGCATTTGTTACATAATCATTTCTAGCTTTTTCTAATGAAGAAAACTCTGTAGGATATGCTCCTGTTAAATCAGTGAACTCAGCTCAGGCTGGGTCAGTATTTCTCTCAGAGAGGCAGGGTACTGATCCACTGATGAGAATGTCAATAGAAATAATGGGAAGTGAACAGGTTTGAGCTATTTTGATATCAAATACAAACTAATTTCCTTAGCAATGAGTACATGATATCCTAGGCAGATCTGTACATTAGATGGGAGACTCACCTCTGCTAAATATAGCCACACACAAAAGGGAGTGCTTTGCTGTACATACCCGAGTGTCCAGTGAAATGTTTGCAGTCTTGCCATCAACCGTGATGCACAGGACAGAGCCATCTTTTGAACTCACACAGTCTTCTCCAAACATATCCCTAAAACAAAGACCTATGCGTGTAAGACGTGGCCAAACAGCAAACTTGTAATTATTTTCTATTAACCACAGGGTTCCAAAGGCATTTTGTCAGTAGAGTATCTCCTTTCAGCAACTGTTATTTAACCCACTTAAATATAATCAACAAATCCCTATCTAAATTCTCATGAGAGTGGCTGTCACCTAACAGGAACTATTTTACCAAAATAAATCTTACCATAAATGAAAGGAAGGATTCCTTTGATTTCAAAAGAGGCAGGATTTCTATGTAAATAACAAAATATGCATCAGAGTGGTACCAAAACAGTACTTACACAACCACAGCATTTTGGGAGACAACATAAAATTCTGCGACATTCTGGAAGAAAGTCCTGTATTCAAAATGTTAATGATGATGAGATTTTTCTACTGTACCTCCTTCTTTACTTAATTCCTGGCCTCACAGAAACTAGACTGAAGTAAATTTGCGAGAAGCATTTTAAAATAACTATCTTTAAACTATATTATACTAAAACTACTGTATTCCCACGATTAACAGTGATCATTTTCCATTAGAAAAATACACCAACTTACTGAAGCATGATCTCCATTCTCTTCCTATACACATCCATGTCTACCTTCTTTGAAATTTTATGTACTGCAGCTGAAAAGAAAAAGTAATTTTACTTTCACAGACATTTGGTGGGAGCAAAAATCGGCTAACTTTTACTGCCTGGTTCCTAATTGGCTTTCATGAAGAAACAATCTAAAAACTATGTAAGAGGTATATATATTTGAACAATTTACAAAGAAAATGCATTAAAGATGGACGAGTCAAGGAAATACATAATTTTACAATATATGCTCCCTGTACTTACCACATTTTAAAATAGAAAACTTTCCAAGTCTAATTCTCACATTTTAATTCTCCTTTTTTATTGTTATGCTCATTACTTCTCACATTTCCTTTACTAAAAAGTGAAAATAATCTACTTTCATCATTTGGTTATAATCTCTCCATTTTCTTTTATTATAAAGAAATACCACATCACAGAGGCTAGGGGCATGCAGAGAATACACAAAGTGAAACCAGACAGCAAATGTGAGTCATAGTAATAGGCACAGATGTTCCTGGAATATGCTTCAGCATAGAGAGGTTGAAATAAAAATAATGATACTGTATTTAGACTTAGTTTTGAAATCAACATAATTATTTAAGTATTTGCTCATTAAAGGAGTCAGAGGTCTACAGCAAGAGCTAATTGTGAAAATCACTGCTTTTTTCACTGATGGATAAGGCTTTTGATAAAGACACATTTTCCACAGTCAGCTACCAGTTGCCATGTAAGAGTAGGCTTCAACAAATTAACACTTTACAAATAATGAAGACCAAGTGGCAATTCTGGTTTTAGGTAGCAAATCTTACTCCCTAAAAAGTTTCATAAGGAAGGGAAGTACAATAGGGGGATCACAATCTATTGCAAGGCATTATATCCCTCTAAGCTTGATATAAAAAAATTAAGAAGCAATGCCTCAGTTAAATATGCATGCACCAGACTTAGTACCTTTCTGTATTTTGGGATTTGACTGCACTTCCAGTATCACTGTTGTCACAGTGTCTGCATACATATCATTAGCAGGATTTGCCACCCACTGGAAGAGAAAAAAATAAGTAATAACGTGAGACCTTTCTTTGGGCTGAGTGAATAATGCAACATAAAACCGATGTAAAATTCATTATGTTCTCTTATTTGATTTCCTCTGAATTCTAGCTTCAAATGACTGCCATACATTTTACACCAAGTGTTGTGGTTTAAGCTTAGTCGTAAATTAGACAGAGCATGTAGCCTGCTTGTTTTCCCCCCACAACCTGTCCT